>PVKE010031824.1:0-18822 GCA_004027555.1 Craseonycteris thonglongyai
GTCTAGTACTATGTTGAACAACAGTGATGACAGGGGGCATCCCTGTCTTGTTCTTGATTTTAGGAAAATAGGCTTCAGCTTTTCCCCACTCAGTATAATATTTGCTGAGGGTTTGTCATATATGGCCTTTATTATGTTGAGATACTTTCCTTCAATTCCCATTTTATTCAGTGTTTTTATCATAAATGGGTGTTGTATCTTGTTGAATGCTTTTTCTGCATCAATTGAGATAATCATGTGGTTTTTATCCTTTGTTTGGTTTATGTGCTGGATTATATTGATTGATTTGCGTATGTTGAACCATCCTTGTGCCCCTGGTACGAATCCCACTTGGTCATGGTGAATAATCTTTTTAATGCATTGTTGTATTCTGTTAGCTAAAATTTTATTTAAGATTTTTGCATCAGTGTTTATCAGTGAGATTGGCCTATAGTTTTCCTTTTTGGTATTGTCTTTCCCAGGTTTGGGTATTAGGGAGATATTAGCTTCATAGAAAGAGTTGGGTAGTAGTACTGCCTCCTCTTGACTTTTCTGGAGTAGTTTGAGGAGAATGGACATTAGTTCTTCTTTGAATGACTGGTAGAATTCATTGGTAAAGCCATCTGGTCCAGGCCTTTTGCCTTTGGGCAGGTTTTGGATAATTGTTTTAAGTTCTGTACTGTTGATTGGTCTATTTATGTTATCAAATCTTCTTGGTTCAGTTTAGATAGACTATATGTTTTTAGAAATTTGTCCATTTTCTCTAGGTTGTCAAATTTGTTGGCATAGAGTCTTTCATAATAATCTCTTATGATTGTTTGTATTTCTGCAGTATCAGTTGTGATCTCTCCCCTATCATCCCATATTCTGGAAATATGAGATTTTTCTCTTTGTCCTTTGGTGAGCCTAGCCAGTGGGTTGTCAATTTTATTGATTTTTTTCAAAGAACCAGCTCCTTGTGGCGTTAATTTTATCTATTGTTTTTCTGTTCTGAATTTCATTAAGTTCTGCTTTAATTTTTATTAATTCTTTTCTTCTGCTGGCTTTGGGGTACCTCTGTTCTTCTTTTTCTAGTTCTATAAGATAAGATGTGAGGGTGTTTACTTGTAGTGTTTCTTGTTTCTTGAGATAGGCCTGTAATGATATAAATTTCCCTCTTAATGCTGCTTTTGCTGTGTCCCAGAAATTTTGGTACGTCGTGTTTTCATTGTCATTAGTTTCTACAATTTTTTAAATCTCTTGTTTTATTTCCTCTTTGACCCAGTCACTTTTTCATAACATATTGTTCAGTTTCCATGTATATGTGGTTCTCTCTGCACTTGATCTTTTGCAATTGATCTCTAGTTTCAATGCTTTGTGGTCTGAGAATACACTTGGTATGATTTGGATGCCCTTAAATTTGGTGAGGTTGGATTTAAGTACCAGGATATGGTCTATCCTTGAAAATGTTCCATGTGTACTAGAGTAAAATGTATAGCCCTGTGTTGCAGGATGGAATGACCTGTAAATGTCAATTATGTCCATTTTCTGTAATGTATCATTTAAAGCTGCAATTTCCTTATTTATTTTCTGCTTAGATGATCTGTCCAATGTTGTCAGGGAAGTGCTTAAATCCCCTACTATAATTGTATTTTTGTCAAATTCTCCTTTTAGATCTGTTGGTAGTTGCTCTATAAATTTTGGTGCTTCCTGATTGGGGGCATATATATTGATGAGTGTCATGTTTTCTTGGTGTATTGTTCCTTTTATCAAGATGTAATGTCCATCTTTATGTCTTATTATTTATTTTATCCTGATGTCTTTTTCATCAGAAATCAGTATGGCCACTCCAGCTTTTCTCTGACTGCCATTTGCCTGGAGTATTGTTTTCCATCCTTTTACCCTGAGTCTATGTCTGTCCCTGTGGCTGAGGTGTGTCTCTTGTAGGCAGCATATGGTTGGATTTTGTTTTTTAATCCAGTCTACTACCCTGTGCCTCTTTATTGATGAATTCAGTCCATTTACATTCAGAGTGATGATTGATATATGAGGATATCCTGTATCCATTTCTTCTTTCCTTCTTATTTTTTGTTGTCCCAACTTTTATCCATTTATTTTGATTTCTTGATTCAGGCTGAATAGCCTCCTTCAGTAATTTCTTGGAGTGCCGGTTTTGAGCTGGAGAATTCCCTCAGCTTCTGTATATCTGAAAAGACCTTAATTCCTCCTTCATATCTAAAGGTTAATTTTGCCGGATAGTTAATTCTTGGCTGAAAATTTCTTTTTTAATATTTTGAAGATTGGGCTCCATTCCCTCCTGGTTTGAAGAATTTCTGCTGAGAAGTCTGGTGACAGCCTGATAAGTTTTCCTTTGAAAGTTATTTGTTTTTCCCTGGCAGCCTTGAGGATTCTTTCTTTGTCTTTGGTTTTTGTCATCTTCAGAACAATGTGCCTTGGAGAAGATCTGCTAGGGTCTAGGTAGTTAGGGCTCTTGTTTTCCTCTTGAATTTGGGGTTCTATTTCTTTCCATAGGTTAGGAAAATTCTCATTCACTATTTGTTTTAGTATACTCTGAGAAGATGTCATCTCGCTTCCTTCGGGTACCCCTATTATTCTAATATTGTTCTTTCTGATGGAGTCAGAGAGTTCTTGTAGGGCTCTTTCATTTCTCTTGATTCTCATTTTCCTTTCTTCTTCCCTCTGTGACATTTCCATGTTTCTATCTTCAATTTCACTCATTCTTTCCTCTAGCTGGTCAGCCCTGTTTTCTATGCCAGTCAATTCTTTTTTCATCTCTTCCATGATGACTTTCATTTCGAAGAGTTCCTTTTGGTTCTGCTCTAACTTCTCAATTTTATTGGTAAAGTACTAATTTTACTCAGAAAATTTCATGTTGAGGTCATTTAACTGTGTCTGGGTTCTTTGTCAGCATGTACTGAGCTCTCTGAATGTCTTGAGTATTGCAGCCCTGAATTCTGTTTCACTTAAATTTGATTCCAAGTGTGCAAGCTCCTTTTCTAAAGAATGCTCCTGGTCTTCTGGAGGGGCTTTGGATTCTGAGGTGTGCATTGTGTTTGATGTGGTTCTTTTTGCTTTACGCATGAGTATGTTTTCCCTCTGGGGGTTTGCCTATCAGAGGGGCTTCTCTTTATTTTTTCTTATGGGCTCAGTTGTGGGAGGAGGAGATTTTGGGAGAGGGTTGGGGGAAGCAGTCAGTTTCTCTGTCTTGGGGTTGCTCTTCAGTTTGCTGTCTTAGCTGTTAGAAGGCAGGGTAGTGAGGGTGTGGCTGGAGGTGGGGGCGTGTGAGTAGGAGCTAGGGCAGGCCTGAGACACAATAGCAGATTCCTCTTTCAGCAGGGGCGCTGGTGGTTCAGTGTGGGCGGGGCGCAGGAGCTCTGGTCTTTCTCCCCTCTGATTGGCTACTTTTCCTTTAATCGTGTCTGTGAGCCGTGCCCACAGGGCTGTGGCGCAGGTGGGCCGGGGCTTGGCAGAGGCCCAGTCAGCCACATGGGCAGGGGCGCCGCAGTGGCCAAGATGGCGGTGCACCGAAAGCCTGGTCGTGAGCATGGGCAGCGGCACCCTGGCAGCCCGGTTGGGTGGCGCATGGCTGCAGCTCAGCTGGCAGCCGCTCTAGGCCCGTGGCTCTGCAGGGTCTCAAAGACCACCGGATTCACTCTAAGCACATCTAATGCAGCTGAGCATGCTGTCTCTGTGTCCACTTGAGCTGCTGCCCTCACTCCAAGAGCCCTGTCTTCAAAAGTGCTCCCTCACAGTCAATCTCTTCTGTGAATCAGGGGTGCCGAGCTGCTGTGGGCTGATTTCCTGCTCTCACCTCGCCCGCCAGGAAGTGGAGCCGCCCTGCTCCACAGTCTCTGTTCCACTTTAGGCTCCATGATCTGATTAGGGCACTGTGTGCTGCCCCTTGAGTTCAGATGTTAAATTGTTCACAGTCTTATGGGGCTTCCACGCTCTTTAGGTCTCGGTTTCCAGCCCACCCTCAATCTAGCTCCACTTTGACTGTAGTCCCCCCAATCCCCCTTTGTTTTTGCCAGCCCCAGGCCATGCTCTGAGTCCCTGTCCCTGAATTGCTGCTTCCCCTTTCCTCTCCCACTCTCCCCTTTCTCCTCTAACCTTTGGGTGTTGTTCTGCATTGTGTGGTTCTCTCAGTTGAGGGTGCTTCTTAGGGTTTCCCCTGTGGATTCCCCTTTGTTCATAAGTCCCTTCCCAGGTAGGTATCGGGGTTCTCCTCTCATGCCGCCATCGTTTCAAAACTTTTCTTTAGGAGAACTTATCCCACTGACTTCTTCAAAGAGCCACTCTACCTCATAACCTTCCTCTTCCAACTCATAATTATCTGAATTGTCAGGAATCATAATTTGCAAGATAGCATTTTTCTTCAAATACACTGTTTTGCAATTTAAGAATATGCACTGGGCTTGTTCGGCTGAGTTTAATGTTCTATTCATCAAATTTTTCCTGGGTCCCTGTGTTGTGCAGTATGCTGAGGACTCTCCATTTACCAGGAGCCCTTGCTCAGGGGACCTCTGCAGAACTGCATACTGACAGACAGCTCTTATCACACTGGATGACTTCAACTGTGTTAAGCTGGGCCAACCAGGCAGTAAAGGGAATGGCCCCCTGGGGGTAGCTGTTCTGCTCCCCCACATCCTCTTCATCCAGCACCCAACACTGCCTGACTTTTCTTCTGTTCCATTTCTACCTCCTGGTGATGACTCGGGGGACCTCTCCACTTCTGCATTCTGCCACCAGCTCCTACCACACTGGATGGCTTCATCAGTTTTGCCAAGCTGGGCCCCCTGGGGGTGGCTGTTCTGCTCTCCCACTTCCTCCTCATGTCATTTCTCAGGGAAGCATGGCTCCCTCTACTGTTGTCTGGCTTCTGGGCTCAGATTGTTGGCTCAGGTCCTTGGCCGCATCCGTGCTGACGCACAGTGGCCTTTCCTGTTGAAACTTGCTGATGCCTCTGGTACGTTGGAACGAGTCTGAGTTCAGGGTAGCATGGATCTCATCTCTGTCCTTCACTTCATCTGGAGGTGGCAGGAATCAGGAAACAGCTCCACATTCCTTTTTTTTTTTTTACCCACCTCTCTGGTTATTCCTGACATTAACATGTCATCATGTCTTACATCATGAAGCTACTCTGACCAGACAGCTTTGTTCACCTTTATACATAATGGGGTCTTTATCCTGATGAAGGTTATTGGGCACACCTCGACTTTCACAAGATCTCTGAAATCCCAGGTGCTGTACCTGTTCCAATTCAGTTTGAGTCTCTTTTGTTTTCGTATTTTTTCCATAGCCACCATCGTGCCAGTAGTGTGTTGGATTATAACCCACAGGGAATGTACATCTGTGGTTAAGTGTAGTGGGCAATGGGGCCTCAGGTGCATGGCCAGGGTACACATTTAACTGCTTAGAATATGGGGAATGCAGACTTCCATTTCCAAAGCCTGCCACAGGAACAAAACACGGACTATAGGCAGAATTCTGGTACCAGAAACTTGGGTAAGCGGGCTGGGCCATGGCATGCCCATGAAAGGATCTGGCATTACTGCCACCAAAATATGTGTTGTTTTCTGCAGAGTTTGTTTTCTAGGCTGCTCTAGTTCGAACTCTCTGACTGGGACCTTCTTTGGTGGCATACCAGACTGCTTCTGCTTTCAGCTCTGCAACCCAGAGGTCTATGGTCTCTGGTGATTCTAAATAATGGTTTTTCCGTAGTTTAGTTGTAATTTTCTTTGTAATAATGCAATTTTTATACTGTAATTTATTTTAGTTTTCATTTTTCAATTACAGTTGACATACAATATCATATTCGTTTCAGGTGTGCAGCATAGTGATGAGACATTTATGTAACTTACAAAATTCTCATTCCAATAGATCTGGTTCCTCTCTGACAGCACAGACAGCTAATGTAATGTTATTGACTGTATGCCCTATGCTGTACTTTATATGCCTGTGACTATTAGGAGACTATGACTTTGTACTTCTAGATTTCTTCCCCTTTTTCACCCACCCCTCTCACTACTCCAACAAATCTAGTACCCATCTGACACCACACAAAGCTATTGCAACATTATTGACTATATTGCCATGTTGTACTCTATAGCCCCATAACTATTACCTTGTAACCACCAAACTAAACTTCCCAATCCCTTCTCCTTATTTTACCCACTACCCCAACGCTTCTCCCATCTGGCAACAAACTGCATGATTTTTATATCTGTGAATTTGTTCCCGTTCCACTTCTTGGTTTTCTCTTTAGATTTTACCTATAAGCAATGAGAATTTGCATCTGTCTTCCCCTGTTTGACCATCCACTGAGTGCAAAACCCTCCATATCTTTTGACTGAAATGTTTAATTCATATAACTTAAAAGTAACTCTTGATAGATATATAGCTATTGTGATTTTATTATTCATAAATTTTTCTCCCCTCCATCTTAAAGATGAGGTAAACACAGCACTTACTGACTCCGCCATCTTGACTGAGAATCATGTTATCTCTTGCTTTTTGGTGATGACCATTCTAACAGGTGTAAGGTGATAGCCCATTTGATTTGATTTGCATTTCCCTGATTATTAGTAATATTGAGCAACTTTCCATGTACCTACTGGCTATTTGTATGTTTTTTGGAAAGAATGTCTATTCATTTTCTTTGCCCATCTTTTAATTAGATTATTATTTGTTGTTGTTGTTGTTTTTGCTATTGAGTTGTATGAATCTTTATATATTTTGGATATTAACCCCCACATCAGATATATAATTTGCAAATATTTCTATTTAATGCATTACCCTTTTGTATTGGTGATTATTTGCTTTGTAGAAGCTTTTTAGATTGATGTAGTCCTACATGTTGATTTTTGCTTTTGTTGTTTGTTCTTTTGTTGTTAAATTTAAGAAATCATGGGAAAGCCAGGATGGCTCAGCGGGTTAAGTGTTCGCTTTGAAGCCCAGAGGACCGAGGATCGAATCCCGGCTCTGGCCCAGGCGGACCCACATACTGAACTGGGGAGTTCCCATTGTTCGGTTCTCTCTCTGTCTCTGTCTCTGTATCTCTCTCTCTCTTTCTGTCAAAAATAAAATAAAATATTTTAAAAAACCAACTTAAACATAAATTAAAAAAAAAATTTTAAGAAATTATTGCCAAGGTGAATGTTTAAGAACTTTTTTTTCCTGTTTTCTTCTAAAAGTTTTATGGGTTTAGGACTTTCATTTTAGTGTTTAATTAATTTTAAGTTAATTTTTGTGAGTGATATAGGGTAAGATCCCAATTTCATTCTTTTGTATGGGAATATCCAGTTTTCCCCACGCCACCCATTGAAAGACTATCATTTCCCCATTGAGTATTCCTGGCTCACTTGTTAAACATTAGTTGACTACATATGCATGTGTGGACACCAAGAAGAAAGATTAATTTGAAGTGAACCCAAGGAGAAATTTATCTGCTGAAATGGACTTGCCATAGTCAACTGAGGACCCACAGTTTATAAATATAAGAGCCTAGCAACCATTTGCTGACAGTGGCTTCTCATATACTCTTTATCCTGGAGTGAAACCCAGACTGAACTCTGCCTTCTTATACTATGCTCCACTCATTTACACAGTCTATGTCAACAACTACAGGAAAACCCTGGCTTCCTCTTTCTACCAATGTCTGAGACCTGCCCCATCCAATTAGAACTGAACAATTTGGACACAATTTACATAAAATGGACCTAATAAGAAATTTGGGAAGGAACTCTTGCTATAAAAGTCAGCCTCTTCTTTCTCTCAAGAGAACACAATTTAGGTTGCTACCTGAACCTGTATCTTCTGAGCTTTTTTTTTTTTTTAAGATTTATTTTATTGATTTTTGACAAAGAGAAACAGAGACAGAGATAGACAGAGAGAAGGGGGCGGGCCCAGAGCAGTCTCCATAGTTGACAGCATTAGTTTTCCATATAGTTTCACTCCACAGGTGGGCACAGGGCTGGGCAGGGCAGGAACTGGGCCGGGAGCCTCCCACATAGGTCCCAGCAAGAACTGAACTGGGGGCACACCCCAGTTCAGCATGTGGGTCTGCATGGGCCGAGGCCAGGATTTGATCCTTGGTCCCCGGGACTTCAAAGCAAGCGCCTAACCCGCTGAGCTATCCCAGCTTTCCCATTCTGAGCTTTTTTGCTCAAATAAATGCTTTTTAACTCTTCATTACAGTCTAAAATTAATTTTGGTTTACACATGGTCCAATATGTTTTCTCTACTAATAAGAAATTCTCCAGGGGAAGCTGGGATGGCTTAACGGGTTAAGCACTTGCTTTGTAGCCCTGGGAAGTGAGGATCGAATCCTGGCCCTGGCCTGTGCAGACTCATATGCTGAACTGGGGTATGCTTCCCATGCAGGAGGCCCCCAGCCCAGTTCCAGCCTTGCGTGGCCTTCCCACCTGTGTGGAACAAAACCATATCAAAAAAACCAAACTGGTGACATTAAACGATGGAGACTGCTCAGAGCCCTCCCCCTTCTCTCTGTATCTCTCTCTGTCTCTCTGTCAAAAACAATAAAATAAAATTTTTTAATTGTTAAATTTATTGGGGTGACGTTGGTTGATAACAATTATATTGTTTCCAGGTGTACAATTCTACATTACATTATCTATACATCGCATTATGTGTTCACCACCCAGAATCAGCTCTCATTTCATCAGCATATATTTGATGATGCCCCCTCCCTACTCCCCTGCCCCCCCCAGCTGTCCCACTCACCTCCCCACTTACCCTCAGATAACCACTAAACTATTGACTGTGTCCATGAGTCTGTGTTTCTTCATTACTTTCAATTTTATATTCCACCTATGAGTGAGGTCGTATATTTCTTGATTCTTTCACTTTGACTTATTTTGCTTAATAAGATGGTCTCCAGGTTTGTCCATGTTGTCACAAATTGCTGTATTTCATCTTTTCTTATTGCTGAGTAGTATTCCATTGTATAAATGTACTACAACTTCTTTATCCAGTCATTTATCAAAAGACACTTTGGCTGTTTCCATGACTTGGCCACCGTGAACAGTGTTGAGATGAACATTGGGGTACATATATCTCTGCAGATTAAGGTTTTTTTAGGGTTTTAGGGTAAATACCCAGGAGAGGGATTGCTGGGTCATATGGCAATTGCAGTCCTAGTTTTTTGAGGAATCTCCAAGCTGGCTTTTATAATAGTTATACCAATTTACATTCCCACCAGCAGTGTATGAGGGCTCCTTTTTGTCCACAGCCTCTCCAGCACTTGTTATCCCTTGTCTTGTTGATTATAGCCATTCTAACAGGTGTGAGGTGGTATCTCATTGTGGTTTTAATTTGCAATTCTCTAATTGCTAGTGATGTGGAGCATATTTTCATGTATCTGTTGGCTGTTTGTGTGTCTTCAGGGAATAAGTGTCTGTTTAGGTCTTCTGCCCATTTTTTAATTGAATCGTTTGTTTTTTTATTGTTGAGTTGTATGAGTTCTTTATATATTTTAGACATTAGTCCCTTATCAGAGGCATTGTTTGTAAATATCTTCTCCCATTTGGTTGGTTTCCTTTTCACTTTGTTGACAATGTCGTTTGCTTTGTAGAAGCTTTTCAGTTTGATATAGTCCCATTCATATATTTTTGCTTTTACTTGCCTTTCCTTTGGTGTCAAATCCATGAAGTGCTCTCTGAACCCAAGGTCTATAAGTTTAGTCTTGATGCTTTCCTCTATGCACTTTATAGTTTCGGATCTTATGTGGAGGTCTTTAATCCACTTTGAGTTAATTTTGGTATATGGTGACAGTTCGCAGTCTAGATTCATTCTTTTGCATGTGGTTTTTCAATTTTCCTATCATCATTTACTGAAGAGGCTTTTTTTTTTTTTTCTCCATTGCATATTTTTGTGCTCTTTTGTCAAAGATTATCTGTCCAAATATTTGTGGGTTTATTTCTGCATTTTCAATTCTGTTTCATTGGTCTGTCTGTCTATTTTTCTGCCAATACAAAACTGTTTTGATTATTGACACTTTGTGGTATAGACTGAAGTTGGAAAGTGTGATGCTTCCAGCCTTATTCTTTTTTTTTGAGAATTGCTTTGGTGGTTCAGGGTCTTTTGTGGTTCCATATGAATCTGAATTTTTTTGTCTATTTCTTGAAAGAATGTCTGTGGGATTTTGATGGGAGTTGCATTAAATCAGTGTATTGCTTTGGGTAATATGGTCATTTTAACTATGTTGATTCTTCCAATCCATGAACATGGAATATCTTTCCATTTTTTTGTATTTTCTTCAGTTTCTCTTAATACTGTCTTAAAGTTTTCTGTGTATAAGCCCTCACATTCCTTGTTAAGTTTATTCCTAAGCGTTGTGTCCCATGACAAGAGCCGTGGGATGCAAGAGGGCAATGCAGGGTTAAGAAAGACAGTAGCTCTTTTAAAAAAAGGGAAGCCGGGATGGCTCAGTGGGTTAAGTGCTCACTTTGCAGCCCCGGGGACCGAGGATTGAATCCCAGCCCCAGCCCATGCGGACCCATATGCTGAACTGGTGAGTGCCCCCAGTTTGGTTTTCACTGGAGTGAGACCCTGGCCCAATTCCTGCCTTGTGCAGCCCCATGCCCACCTATGGAATGAAACTATGTGGAAAAACCAATGATGTGCAACTATGGAGACTGTTCTGGGTCCTCCCCATTCTCTCTGTCTCTGTATCTATCTCTCTCTCTGTCAAAAGCAATAAAAAATAAATCTTAAAAAAAAAAAAAAAAGGCAGTAGCCAAGAATAATAGATTGAAAGCGGGATGAAGGGACTCAAGCCTCAAGGAATAAGCCTCAAGGATTGAGCCCCAAAGTGGCCCAATGCATAGCTTTTATTAGCTATTGTATAAGGAAGTGAAACTTTACTCTCAAGATCTGTGAACTCTGTGCCTGGCAATCATTTTCCCAAAAGTCCCCATTGTATTCCAACATGTACTATGCCTTCATACACACACAATACCAGTAGGTGGAGTCCTTGTTTAGAAACCATTTGATAAGGGAGAAAAATCGGTATCATTCCATTGGGTCTCAACTTTCCGAGACACCCCCTTCAAGGAAGCTTTATGAAAATCATCCCTTCAGGTCTCAGCTTTCTGGGACACTTCGTGATGCCATAAGATTGGTGCAGGGGAGCAAACAGTTTTACAGCTACAAGGCAACACCAAAGTGTTTTATTCTTTTTGTTTTGATCACCAATGGTATTGTGTTTCTCATTTCTTTTTTTTTTATTTTAATTTTTTGAGCGAGAGAGATACAGAGACAGAGACAGAGAGAGAACTGAACTGGGGGAGCTCCCAGTTCAGCATATGGTTCCGCACGGGCCGGGGCCGGGATTCAATCCTCGGTCCCCGGTGCTGCAAAGTGAGCGCTTAACCCACTGAGCCATCCCGACTTCCCCTCATTTCTTTTTCTGATGTTTCATTGTTTGTATATAAAAATGCTGTGGATTTTTGTACATTGATTTTGTATCCTGCAACTTTACTGTATTCATTTATTATTTGAAATAGTTTTCTGGTGGAGTCTTTAGGGTTTTCTATATAAAGGATCATGTCATTTGCAAAAAGTGACAGTTTAACTTCTTCATTCCCAATTTGGATGTCTTTTATTTCTTTTTCCTAATGTCTCTGCCTATTTCTTCCAGCACTATGTTGAATAGCAGTGGTGACAGGGGACATCCCTGTCTCATTCCCAATTTTAGAAGAAAAGGTTTCTTTTCCCCTTTCAATATGACATTTGTTGAGGGTTTGTCATAAATGGCCTTTATTATGTTGAGTTACTTTCCTTCTATACCCATTTTATTAAGTGTTTTAATCATAAATGGATGTTGTATCTTGTTGAATGCTTTTCCTGCATCAATTGATATAATCATATAGTTTTTATCTTTAATTTTGTTTATGTGGTGTATCACATTGATCAATTTGCATATGTTGAACCATCCTTGTGCCCCAGGGATGAATCCCACTTGATCGTGATGTATAATCTTTTTAATACAGTGTTGTATTCTTTTTTTTTTTTTAAAGATTTATTTTTATTGTTTTTGACAGAGGGAGGGAGAGAGAGATACAGAGACAGAGATAAGGGGGAGGGCCCAGAACAGTCTCCATAGGTACACATCACTAGTTTTTCCACATAGCTTCATTTCACAGGTGGGCACTGGGCTGCACAGGGCAGGAACTGAGCTGGGGTCTCACCCCGGTGAGAACCGAACTGGGAGCTATCCCCAGTTCAGCATATGGGTCCTCATGGGCCAGGGCCGGGATTTGACCCTTGGTCCCCAGGGCTGCAAAGTGAGTGCTTAACCCACTGAGCCATCCTGGCTTCCCCAGTGTTGTATTCTATTTGCTAGTATTTTGTTTAGAATTTTTGCACTGGTGTTCATCAGAGATATTGGTCTACAGTTTTATGTTTTTTGTGATATCCTTGCCAGGCTATAGTATTAGGGTAATGTTGGCCTCATAGAATGAGTTGGGAAGTACTGCCTTTTCATGTTTTTGGAAAAGTTTGAGGAGGATAGGTGTTAGTTCCTCTTTGAATGTCTGGTAAAACTTGTTAGAGAGACCATCTGGTCCTGGACTCTTGCTTTTGGGGAGGTTTTGATGATTGTTTCAATTTTCTTCCTATTGAGTGGTCTGTTTAGGTTATCCAGTTCTTCTTGATTCAGTCTAGGTAGATTATATGTTTGTAAAAACTTGTCCATTTCTTGTAGGTTGCAAAATTTGGTGGCATATAGTCCTTCATAGTATTCTTGTATGATCCTTTGTATTTCTGTGGTATCAGTTGTAATATTCCCCTCTTTCATTTCTAATATGGGTTTGTGTGTTTCTCTTTTTCCCTTGGTGAGCCTAGCCAGGGTTTTGTGAGTTTTATTAATTTTTTTAAAGAATCGGGTCTTTGTTACATTAATTTTTTTTAAATATATATTTTTGTTGTTTTAAAATATATTTATTTATTTAATTTTTATTCATTTATTTTTGACAGAGAGAGAGAGAGAGATACAGAGACAGAGAGAGAACTGAACTGGGGGAGATCCCCAGCTCAACATATGGGTTCGCACGGGCCGGGGCCGGGATTTGATCCCCAGTCCCCGGCGCTGCAAAGTGAGCGCTAACCCACTGAGCCATCCCGGCTTCCCTACATTAATTGGTTCTATTGTTTTTCTATTCTCTTTTTCATATAGTTCTGCTTTAATTTTTATTATTTCCTTTTCTTGGTTGGCTTTGGTTCTTTTTTTGTTTTTTTGTTTTTTTCCTAGTTCTTGAAGATGTGGTATTAGGTTGTTTACTTATAATTTTTCTTGTTTCTTGAGAAAGGTCTGTAGTAATATAAATGTCCCTCTTATTACTGCTTTTGCTGCATCCTAGTAATTTTAGTATGTTGTGTTTTCATTGCTATTTGTTTCTATGTACTTTGAAATCTCTTCTTTTAGTTCTTTTTTGATCCAGTCATGTTTTGGGTTTTTTTTATTGTTAAATTTAATGGGGTGACATTGATTGGTAACAATTAGATAGTTTCTGGATGTACAAGTTCATATCACGTCATCCATACAGCGCATTATGTGCCCACCACCCTGAATCAGCTCCCCTTTCATCATCATATATCTGGTGTCCATTCCCACCTCCCCCCCAACTCTCCCTCCCCCCTTTTCCCCCTTCTCCAGGTAACCACCAAACTATTGAGTGTGTCCATAATGCTGGTGCCCACCCCCACCTCCCCTCCCATTCTCCCTCCCCCCTCCTCCCCTTTCCTCAGGCAATCACCCAGCTATTGAGTGTGTCCATAGGTCTCTATGTTTTTGTTACTTTCAGTTTTATATTCCACTTATAAGTGAGGTCATATGTCTCCTGATTCTTTCAGTCTTTTTAAAAACATGTTGTTTAGTCTCCGTGTATATGTGGTTTTTACTTTCTTTTTGTTGTTGATTTTCAATTTCAAAGCTTTATGATAAGAGAATACACTTGATATGATTTCAGTCTTTTTAAATGTGCTGAGGCTAGCTTTGTGTCCCAGCATGTCATCTATCCTTGAGAATTTCCATGTGCACCAGAGAATAATGTATAGTCCTGTGTTGTAAGATGAAGTATCCTGTAAATGTCAATTATGTCCAGCTGCTGTAATGTATTATTTAAAGCTGATATTTTCTTATTTATTTTCTGTTTGGATGATCTTTCCATGGCTGTCAATAGGGTGTTTAAGTCCCTTACTATAATTGTGTTTTTGTCAGTTTCTCCTTTTAGATCTGTTAGTAGTTGCTTTGTAAATTTTGGTGGTTCTTGGTTGGGGGTATATGTATTAATAAGTGTAATATCTTCTTGTTGTATTGACCCCTTTATCATTATAAAATGTCCATCTTTGTCTGTTATTATCTTTTTGATCCTGAAATCTGCTTTGTCAGATATAAATATGGTTATACCTGCTTTTCTCTGGATGCCATTTGCTTGGAGTATTTTTTTCCACCCTTTCACTTTGAGTCTGTGTTTGTCCTTGTAGCTGATGTGTGTCTCTTGTAGGCAGAATAAGA
The DNA here is from genome assembly GCA_004027555.1 of Craseonycteris thonglongyai. NCBI lineage: Eukaryota > Metazoa > Chordata > Mammalia > Chiroptera > Craseonycteridae > Craseonycteris > Craseonycteris thonglongyai. The sequence continues at coordinate 14,516 of PVKE010031824.1, forward strand.
TTGGTTTTTGTTCTTTAATCCAATTTGCTACTCTGTGTCTTTTTATTGGTGAGTTCAGTCCATTTACATTTAGGGTGATGATTGATATATGAGGATTTTCTATGGCCATTTTATCTTTGGTTTTCTGGTAGCTAATTTTTTTCTTATTGCTTCTTTGCCTTTTTCTTCCCATTGGTTATTTTAGTAGTTTCATGGTGTTTATGATGTTTTTTTCTGTTTTCTCTTCTTTTATTGTTATGTGTCCCAGCTCTAAGTTCTTTTTCAGTGGTTACCAAAAAGTTTATATAAAATAAAGTTTACATATGCAGTGGTTCCTTTTCTTAAGGATATTTTTTACTTCCATTCTCTTTAAAAATTTAACATTTACTTCCTCCCTTTTATGTTTCTGTTGTTCCAGTTTATCCTTATTTATTTTTACTTTTTGTTTTGGGTCCAATCACCTCCTTCAGTATTTCTTTAAATGTTGGTCTTGTGCTGGAGAACTCCTTCATATCTAAAGGATAACCTTGCTGGCTACAGGATTCTTGGCTGGTAATTTTTCTTCTTTAATATTTTGAATACTTTGCTCCATTCCCTTCTGGCTTGTATAGTTTCTGTTGAGAAATCTGATGATAGTCTGATGGGCTTTCTTTTATAGGTTATGGTGTTCTTTTTTCTGGCTGCCTTGAGGATTCTTTCTTTGTCTTTGACCTTTGATATCTTCAGTATAATGTGCCTTGGAATGGGTCTTTTAGGATTCAAGTAGCTAGGGGTCCTATTTCCTTCTTGAATTTGAGATTCCAGTTCTTGGCATAGATTTGGGGAGTTCTCATCTACTATTTATCTGAGAAAATTCTCTGTGCCCATTTTGTTCTCTGCTCTCTCCAGGATATATTATTCTTATATTCTTCTATCTAATGGAGTCAGATAGTTCTTGTAGATATCTTTCATTTCTTTTGGCTTTCAGATCTCTCTCTCTTCTTCCTTCTGTGACATTTCCAAATTTCTGTCTTTGATTTTACTTATTCTTTCCTCTATCTGGTTAGCTCTGCTTCCTATGCTAGCTATTTCATTTTTCATTTCTTTTGTGTTATCTCCAGAATTTCTATTTGCTTCTTTTTTATAGATTCAATTTTCTTTCTGAGATCACTTTGCTCCCTCTGTGTACTCTGCCAGTTTTCTTTGAGCTCTTTTAATGTTTTCAGAATTGCAGTCTTGAATTCTCTGTCATTTAGCTCATATATTTCCATATCTGCAATTTTCTTTTTCAGGAGATTTTTTTCTGTATTTTTGAGCCTCTTTGTTCACAAGGGTAGTCAACGCTTTTGGAGTGTTTCTGTTTCTGGACATGAGGACTTTTCCCCTGGTAGATGTGAAGAAATCTTTCTAGTAAACTTCCTAGCTGGTGCTGCTGCTGTGTCTTATAATATTTTCTCTTATTTATTTGGTTTTCTCACCATGGGAGACTTCCTAGAAGGTGAGCTTCTCTTGACTCAGTCACCCTGGTCTCTGCATGCCTCTTCTTTGGAAATGTATGGTGGGCAATGATCTTCTATGTCTTTGAGATCCCACTGCTGTCAGAAGCTGCCACACCTGAACTTCAAGTTTCCTAGATCCCTTTGCTGGCTTCAGCAGGAAAGGTGGGGGCTTGGTTTATTATGAAAGGCACAGGTCTGTTTGTGTCACAGAGTAATGATGGCTTCTTTCTGCTGGCTTCAGCAGGAAGAATGGGGCAGGGTTTTTTAGGAAATGTGCAGGTCATTTGTGTCACAAGGTAATAACACCTTCCTGGCAACAGCTCACTGAAGGCAGGCTCTGTGTTAGGCCAGTAGAGTGAGCTTTGAGAGAGAGCAAGCGGAAGCAGCCAAGCTCTGTGTTCATGGCCACGCTGTGCTCTGTTTGGGGCCCCACATCATCAAGGGACACTCTGCGCTTCAGCCACCAGCACATTCCCGCTGCCGGCACTCCAGCCATCGGAACACCCTCCTCCTGCTCTTGTCGCCAGCCTTCTGCTCCATGGGCCACCAGCTTCAGCCGCCTGATCCATGCCCTGGCAGCTGTATCCTCACTCCGGTAACCCGCACTGATCTCTGGCTGCTGCTGGTGCCCCGGTCTGACCTCCTGCACTGTGCTCTGGCCACCCTCACCACACCACAGCTGTTCCCCCCACACTCCACCGGGCTTCTTGCCACAGTCAGCTGTGCCCACTTTTGCCATCCACCCCGCACTCTGGCATCTGCGCCTCTGCCTCTGTCCACTCCAGGCCTCCAACCCACCCAGAGCCGTTCTGCACCCGGACCCGCACCCCCAGCTCCCACTTCAGTCAGTGTCTCCTCTGTTGGACTCGGGTCAGCCTCTGGGTTGGTCACCAGGTAGGTCTCTGGGTCATGCTACACAGCATGTCTCTGCACTCCTCCCTTTCTTTCTCTCTCACTCGCCTCCCTTTCTCCAGCTTTAGGTATTTTCTTGTGATGAGTGGGTCCCTCAGCCGAGGCTGTGTGTTGCTTAGGGATTCTCTGGTTGGATTTTAGTTATTTAAATTGTTGTCTTTCCAGGAGAGGTTTCAAGAGCTCCTCTCATGTCCCCATCTAGATGATGTGTCTATAAAATAAATCTAAAAAAAAAAAAGAAAGAAAGAAAGAAAAAGAAATTCTCCATGGGAAGCTGGGATGGCTCAGAGGATTGAACACTTGTCTTGCAGCTTTGGGTTTCAAGGATTGAATCCCGGCATCATCTCATACAGACCCATGTGACCCCCAGTTTGGTACTCACTGGGGTGAACTTCCCATGTAGGAGGCCCCCAGTTCGGCCCCACCCTGGTGTGCTTCCCATGTGGGAGGCCCCTGGCTGGTTCCTGTCCTGCATAGCCCCGTGCTCACCTGTGAAGTAAAACTATATTGAAAACTAATGATTTAGAGCTATGGAGACTGCTCTGCCCGCCTCCCCCCCCCTTCTCTCTGTCTCGCTGTGTCTGCCTCTTTGTCAAAAAAAACAATACAAATAAATCTTAAAAAAAAAAAGACTTTTTTTTTTATTGTTTCAGACAGAGAAAGAGAGAGAGAAGAAGGGGAGGGCCCAGAGCAGTCTCCATAGTTGACAACATTAGTTTTCCATATAATTTCACTCCACAGGTGGGCACAGGGCTGCACAGGGCAGGAACTGGGCCGGGAGCCTCCGCATAGGCCCCGGCAAGAACTGAACTGGGGGCATACCCCAGTTCAGCATGTGGGTCCACATGGGCCGGGCCTGGGATTCGATCCTCGGTCTCTGGGGCTGCAAAGCAAGAGCTTAACCTGCTGAGCCATCCTAGCTTCCCCAAAATAAATCTTTAAAATAATGTGTTCTTTATAAAATTATTTTTAAAAAATTCACCAATTCTTAGTAGGACAGCTACTGAGTGTCCTGTATTTTAATTTAATTGTGACACTTTCTATCTGGGGATTACATAAGATCACAGAGGTTAAGGGCTTAGTCTCACAATACTTTTCCTATTTTAGAGGCTAATTTCAAGTCCAGGTTGTTACTGATTGTATGAAGAACTGGCTATAAATCAAAGGTTGCCAGGACCCACTACTTAAGTTTGATTAATTTGCTAAATGGCTCACAGAACTCAAATAGTTGCTCACACTTACTAGTTTATTGTAAAGGATATATAATGTAAACCTAAGAGACTTGTAGAAAATTTTTATAAGTTTATTTGAATCAAAGTAATGACAATTGCCAGGAACAAAAATATGAACTCATTAAGAAATTGCTTCACAGAACGACAGTTTTCCAGCTTATTTTACACATTGGAATGTAAGAATGAGGAGTCATGAGGAGGATTACATGAAATCCATTGGTGGTAGATTACGGGGGTGGGTAAAGCAAAGCAGGGAATTTTGGGGATTAGATAAAAGGTAAAACATAGGAATACATACTTTTATATTAGTGGATAAGGACAGTTAATAGTTAACATTTACAACAAATAAAGATGACAATAGTGCTGGTGGTTGTGCATGGAGGGAGTCTCAAAAAGATTACTCTGACACTTCAAAGGTATGTTATCCTAGATGCAAAACAAAACAAAACAATAGACAGTTTCCTTTAATTTAAATATTGACCTTGATCAAGGAAGCTATAGGTCTAGGACAGGGGTTCCCAACCTTTTTATACCCTAGGGCGCATTCTAAAATATCGGTAGGGCGGCGGGCACCAGCTATTTCTAAGGATATTTATTATTGAACAAGAATAAAAAATAATAAACAAAAATAATTTTAAAATAATAAATTTATTGTACAAATTATATACACACAAAGAAACATATATACAAAACGTAATACAAAGTA
>PVKE010031825.1:0-18827 GCA_004027555.1 Craseonycteris thonglongyai
TGTTTTTTCGGCACTGCAATACTACTGCCACACAACAGGCAAATGCATTTACCTTTTAAATTAATGAAACAATATGATTCCTCCCAGTCTGTGTTAAAATTATAGGTTCGTTTTCTCTTATTTGGTCCACTCATTTTAGGACTAAAAAAATAAAAATAAAAATAGTTATAGAACTACAATATCATATCAAATTGCCACCGTAATAATAGATGACCTACCTCGCTTTTAGTTCATTTAAAATCGAATATATCAAAACACTGTGATCCTAGCTAACCGTCACGACCCGATCAGTCCAGCAACCGCAATCAAAACGGCAACGTGGCGCCTCCCGGTTGGGGGGAGGAGAGTTTAAAGAGCGCAGCGGCTACACAAGACGCGACGTGTACAAAGGCGACAGCTAGGGAAACACTTATACATACGATATCGCAAACATACCAACGAATATCATAAACCTGTGTAGATACTCAAACAATATTTTAAAATTCTAACAAATGTATGAAAATAAATTCTAGTTTTACTTAGTGTTTATGAAAAACTTCTGATGCAGTCAAATCATGGCGGGCGCACACAAATCGGGCCGCGGGCGCCATGGCACCCGCGGGCACGGGGTTGGGAATCCCTGCTGTAGACCATCAGAGTGTACTTTGCTACTGGATTAGTTCTGGGCCATGGACCAGGGGAGCATGAGAAGTCCAGTGGCAGACGGGAACCACATGCTTGGCCTGGTATATGTACGTATGGGCAAGCAAATCCAATCATGTCTTTCTTTTTCCAAAGAAAGAATCAATTTTAGTGTTACTTTGGCTAGTGTAAAGCATTAAAATGAAATTAAGTACAACGTGGGAAATTCTAATCGGTTACCCATGGAATGGAAATCAGTTTCATTCCTATGAAATGCAAAGCTGGCTGAATGTGTGATGTCTAAGATCTTAGTATGAACTCCTGTAACACCACAATGTGACGCTGAAAAAGAAATACATCTGTTCCCAACCATTGACAAGCGTTTATGTGAACCATCCTCATACAGTAAACAATCTGTAAAATATTTGGCTAACTGTTAAGTTTCAATTGGTCAGTATTTACCACATCCAGTGACATTCCTCAAACTTTCATTGAGCTTTTACTATGCATTGGTCTTGTGAGAGGCACCTGGGGCAATGCTGAATGAGAAAAGGTTCCTGCTCTCAAGGAGGTCACTGACCAGATAAATAGCTGCTCTGAGTACAGTGGTATCTATGCGGCTGTTGTCTGGGCATACGCGTTTTCTTCTGCAAAACTCTGGAGGAAGACCCACTGTCCTGGAGGTTAAATCATTTAGTTAAACCCTGAGGGGATAAGCAGATGCTCTTGCCAGTGGCCTGGCATCTGGGACTGTCAACATCTATTATTGAAGGGACCCCATGAGATGGAATTAAAATTAGCCCATGCAGAACGAACACACAGGCCATCACTGAGATATGTACTTCTGTCCTGGCAATAAATGGGGAAACTTCACTATGTGGTCAACTTACTCTAAAGAGTAAAAACAACCACGTCTTCGATCCCGTGCACCATACCTTAGCACCCCCTAGTGAGGCATTGTTGGGGACAGGCTACCAGCAGATGCTCCCGGCTCTGCCCTCGTGTGTTCATTGCTCAGCAGACGTTTATTTGAGTTCTTGCCGTGTTCTGGGTTCTGTGCAAGGCCCTGGGTGTGGACAGGTGAACTTGAAGGACAAGTGTGCTGTCTTTGTGAAGCTTAGACCCTTCTAGGGGGTGACTACAGTCAGGAGCAGGCATGGGGAGCACACAGCCCCCTTGTTTGTGAGAGAGAAGAGAGGAATTCAGTGTTCGTTGAATAGACTTTCTGACAGAAAGGTGTTTTCACATGCATGCGCATGTTCAGTTTTACACCTTACTACACAACCTTTATATAAAGATGCGTAGTGCACATTTCTCTCTTTTTATGTTAAGTGGGGGAGAATAGTCTGTGACCCCTAAACCTTACTCGTGGGGGACTCCCTCATTGTATACGGCTGAAGAGGAGGCAGGGTCCCACCTCTGCCCCAAGCAGCCCACCGGCACGGGTGTACCTTCCTTCCCTTTTGAGAGCTGGAGGGAGGGCCACAGAGAAGGAAGCTCACTGGGGAATTAGTAAAGATAATTTTGAGTCCAGAGCCAAGTACACAGAACTATATTGTCTTACATTCCTTTGTTTTGTATAAATTAAATGGTAATTTTGTGGTTCATAACTTGCCAGAGTCTTCCTTATGATGTTTACATAGTCACAGGAATTTCATTTTGTGAGAATTGTGCTTTTTGTAAAGGACCAACCTAAACATTAAACAAACAAACAAACAAACAAAACCTCCCCCAGATATTTACTGAGCACCTACTATGTGCTAAGTAGGCCCTGGTGATACAGCAGTGAACCAAACAGAGAATATTGCCCCCATGGAATTTATATTCCAGTAGAGAAAGACAGAAACAGAAACCAATGTATCATATGCCAGGAAGTACTCCGTGTTAAGAAGGAAAACAAAGCATGGGGGAAAGGCGAGCGGGTAGTGGTATGCATGTGAATATATATGTGTCCATATTTCATATAAACTTATCAAGGAAGCCTCAGTGATTAAAAAGACATTTAGCAGAAACCCACATGAAGTGAGGAAGCAAGTCCTTCATTTTGGAGTGAAAAGTTGTTTCAGAGAGAAGGAATTGAGTGTGCAAAGGCCCTGAGGTAGGAGTGTGTTCAATGCATTTGAGGAACAGTAAGGTGACCACAGTGGCTGGAACAGAATGAGCAAGCCATGGAATGGCTGAGGGTGAAGTGCCCAGACAAATAACAGGAAGTCTGATAGGCCAGGGGAAGGAGATTAGATCTTATTCTGAGTGTTGTCCTCTGACTGGATCTTGTGCAAGGACCATGCTAGCTGCTGGAGCGCTTGGTTAGCCACTAGGAGGCTGATGAGAAAGCTGCTGCAGTCACTCAGCAGGCCACTGGCGGTGGTTAGTGGTTGTGTCCTGGAAATATTCTGAAGGGAGAGCGAGAGGGTTTGCTAAGGAATTGGATAGTGGATGTGAGAAAGAGCAGGTGAGGATGATGTGCAGGGTTTGGCCTGAGCAGTTGATGACATTAAGTTCCCAGTTTTGTGAAGAATAAGATCAAGGCGTGAGCACACGGAAAACAATGTTAGCCCTGAATCTTATCTATTTTCTTTGCTCTGTATAAGAGAACTTGGAATTCATTCAAAAGGATGTACTGTACTTTTCCATGTATAAGACACCCCCATGTATAAGATGACCTCCACTTTTCTAACCCAACACTAAGAAATCTATACATGGATTATTCCCTTGTAAAAGACAACCCCCAATTTTTGGTCTAACAGTTTTAGACAAAAGTATTGTCTTATACATGGAAAAAAATGGTATATCTCTGAATGTAAAAATAAATATTACAGTTGCCTAACTTTTTTTTTAAAGATTTGTTTTATTGTTTTTGACAGAGAGAGACAGAGACAGAGAGAAGGGGGAGGGTCCACAGCAATCTCTGTAGTTGTACATCATCAGTTTTCAACATGGTTTCATTCCACACAGGTGGGCAGGGGCTGTACAGGGCAGGAACTGGGCTGGGGGCCTCCTGCATGGGAGGCACGCCCCCTCGAGCCAGGGCCTGAACCAGAGGTCAAGAAATGAACTGGGGGCCTCCTGCATGGGAAGCACACCCCAGTTCAGCATAGGGTCCACACTGGCTGGGGCCGGGATTCGATCCTTGGTCCCAGGGCTGTAAAGCAAGCACTCAACCCGCTAAGCCATCCTCTCCTGGCTTCCCCCAGTTACCTCCTTTTTGAGATTATTTGGGTCTGTGAACTTGGCCTTAGCTGTCACACACTGGCAGGGTTCTCTGCTCATAAGTATGTTGGGGTCAGCACAGCTGTGTGTGGGGGTCCCAGGCTAGCAGGTAACTCTCATGATGGGCAAGTTTCTGCCAGTGGGCACATTCCACACTAGCCAAGTGCTCTGCACACTGACCATGGTTCTGTATCCTGGTACTGAGCCCAATGCTCAGGGACCTCTCTACCCACCCCAGTATCAAGGGGAGTCCCGTCTTACCACAAGTTGCTTTCTCCCATTTGGATGGAGTGACTGATGTTGTCTCTAGGCCTCAATTCTTTGGTCTTAGGTGACCCTGCACCTCTCTTGGTCATTCCTGGAACAATCTGTGTAAACACTACCAAGTTGACACAATTTGGCCCAATTACTCAGCAGCGTTTTGGGGGGAGAGTTAATTGTCTCTGAAAGCGTGAAGACAAAGCCTTATTTGAGGAGAGTTGTTGGTAGAGAAACAATAGCATCTGTGTTCTTTGCAAGAACCTCTTTGGAGAGCAAACTAAACTTGGGTGGGTGGATATTGCAAACACTTTTCCAAGAGTAGGAAGCAAAATGTAATTCTCCTCTGTTGACATTTCCTGCTCCTTAACAAAGCACAGTGTGTGCCCTGAAGTGTGCGGTTATGGAAGCATCCATAGTCACTTTAGCCTATCTTACATACTGTGGATAACTAAAGTAAATTACCTGTTTGTCACACAGGTGTGGGAGGGAAAACTCATGAATTCAATATATTCAACATAGAGCATCAGTATTTTTAAGTAGAAACCTGAAGTTTTAATGTCTCCTAGTTTTTTTTAACTAACTCTTCTAATATTTTCTTAAATTAGAGGGGTTGTGACTGTCCGTGATTGATAGAAGATAACAAGTTCTTGGTAAAAATGAAATAGGATGGGGGGGGGGGTATGTATTTGCCAAAACACGTTAGCTTAAATAAAGAAATAAGTATATTTCATGGTCTGGAAGTGTACCACCCAATGCAAATTTAAATCTAAAAGTATAGTTGCACTAGCCACATTCAAGTGCTCTGTAGGCATAAGTGGCTCGTGACTACTGTATTGGCTCAGATATGGAACATACCCTTCATGATAGAACTTTGTATTGGACAGTGCTGGTCTAGAATATAAAATAAGAACCATTTATGATAAATTGCCATGCATTTCACTCACTGTGATCCTGCCCAGGGCCTGTGGGTAGGAATGTGCTGAAAAGCTGGAAGCAAACCTCCATATGGGTGAAATGTTGTGGTCTTGGAGGTGTTGCATGGGGGAAAACGGGTCTAGCTTTTGCATCCTTCTGTTTGGACCCCTGTCCTGATTGTGACTCTGATTGAGGACAGTAAAGAGTTACCATGTGGGTCACATGCTCGCCTCTTTCCAAGGCACCCAAACAGAAACATAACCTGTTTAGTAAGAAAGTAATGGAGTCGTTTAAATCCACGCAGTCATAAGCTGAATGAAAAACATGTATGAGTGGGGAAGTTTAAAGTCTGATGTGTATTGTTATCCGACTCTCAAAAGCTCACCAGATGGAGGGATCTTTTCTTAACTTGAGTGTGGATTGCCAGCATATTGTTGCCCCACCTATTAGTTGCATTGTGATAGTCCATTGTTTTCTAGTGTGATGAGCAGGCAAAGGGTGGTTATTGTGCTTTTGCTTAGGCCAGGCATGCTAGATAAATGTTTACAAAGCTGACAAGGCCTGTGAGAATAGGATGGGTTGGGGGTGCCCTGGAGCCAGGAACATTCCCCTCATAGCAGAGCTGCCTCGAACCCCTGCTGCCAGTTACATCAGAAGGCTTGAGGTTATTACCTGAGAGGAGGTGACTGTTGGCCGCCTTATAGAAGGTATAGTGACTTTCAAATTCAGACCATTAAAGAAATGTGACCCTTCTCAGAGGCACTGAGCTACATGCCCCAGGTGGCCGCAGAGCCCGTGGGAGAACTTCAGGGCTAATGCAGCCCACCTACTGAGAAGCTTGGAAACAGGCTCCAAACAGTGCAACGAGGCAGTCAACCCAAGGTGAAATGTCTTCAGTATCAGTAATTGGAATTTCTGAGTTCACAGCTTATCAAGAATGTGTGTTGAAATGACACCAGATGATGTTGTAATGACAGACGGTGGTTAAGAGGAACCTGAAGAAAGGCAGAGCAGTCATTTAGAAGGTTAGCTTGGGCCAGCAGAGAAGGCTCCCTGACTGGCCCTGTGGCGGAGGGGCCAAAGTGTGTAGTTTCACTAAGACAGCCGTTGGCTTACCCACATCTTTTTGCTCATGTTCACTATTGAGTCAGCAAATCTTTTGACCATGTCTGGGTTTCCAGATGTTCTTTAGAGTGTGAGGTAAATGTGAAAATTCCTCAAGATATGCTGGTCTGAAGATGTGCTGGTACAGCAATTAACTTGAAAAGCAACTTAAAAAGGGCAGATTGTTGGATGGCCAGAAAGAGTCCACCATCATTATCAAGCGTCCAACAAATATTCAGAAATATTACAATATTTTTATGAGCATTATTTGTATTATGCCTTGCGGTTGAGTTTTACTAGGTGTCATGTTAATTACAATTTTTTTTTTTTTTTTTTGAGGGAGGGCAGTCTCGTCATCACTTACTTCTCTGTGTGAGTCGTTGTAGAGAGTGTCGTAATGAACTAGACACACCGGCCCTTGACATGAAGGGTGAATTCGTATTATTACTGAGGTGGGCACGTTCAAAAGTTAGTACCAAAGACTGTTTTGAAATTGGGCATTTTCTTATTTCTTCTTCCTCTTCTAGTAGGAATGAAAAGCATTTCATCCTTCCCTTAAAATTTGTGCCCCAGACATTTTTTTTACAAGTCCTCTTCTTACCTAGAAGGCGATACTGTTAGTTCAAATGAATGGAGTCAGTGTTTTGGGCTTTCTGCCTGGTATAAATTGGAATTCTTTCGAAGTAGTCCTAGTGAGTGGTTTCGAAGTGGTATTAAATTATGGGGCAGGAATCATAAATTGGTTTTGATTTCTCTGGTTGATTCATGGTGGCTGAAGGAGCACTGTTAACACTGTTCCTAGTGTCCTTGTTGGACATGGGAAGGGTGAAGAGGCAATAGACATGACCCTAGTTTGCTGACCTCGCTACAGGTACTTAGACTTACAGAAGTTTGCTGGATCACTACCTCTGATCCACCTGTTCTGCTCATGAGCTGAAGACCTGTCCATCAGGTGACCTTTGCGAATGTTGATGCTCCTCAGATAAACATCATTTCCCAGGTCTCCCCCTCTCTCTCCATATCGTGCTGGCCAGGTGAGTTGACTGGTTGATCTTATTGACAAAAGCATCATGGTCTTAAAGAATGGTTCAAGTCATAAAGACATTCACAATTTTTTTCCTGCCCAGAGACCTAGCCTAAACATGTCATCCAGAAGTAAGTCAGTTCAGATTTCTTAACATGCACATTAATTAGAATATTTTGTATATCAAATGTTAAAATTCTTTATGTTATAATGAGCTGTACCTAGAAGACTGGTGTATGTGTGTATGTGTTGTGTTGAGAGTCTTTCCTCCATCTTCTTTTTTTTTTTCCATTCATAAAATTGATGCATGACATTAAAGGGAAGTAATTGCTGCAATTCAAAGCCAAAGCAAGAGCCCTGAGCTTGGCTGACCTTAGATGGTTGCTTAAACTCTAGCCTGTACTTGTCTGTACCAACTGCACATTGGCCTCATCTGGGTAGCATGTTAAAAAGATTACTGATACCCAGATCCCACACCAGGCTGATTGAATCAGAATCTTTGTGGAAGGAGCCCAAGGGGGATTCATTTTTAGAAACTCCCCACATGATCCTAGTGCCCATTGTAGTTTGAGAACAACTGCTCTAGCAGATGAGTGTCGTCCACTTTCCCTATAAACCCCCATGTCCACTGCAGGGAAGACCTTCCTTGATGCAGCCCAGCTCCTTCTCCCAACTTGTCCCCCAGCTGGCTCCCTGGCTTCTTAACAACTGGCCACCAGAACAGTGCTCACTCTCACCTTCCTACCCTTGTATTTGTATATTCTGTTCTTTCTGCCTTGAATGCTGTTTCCCCGGTCTCTTCCCATTCCAGTTCTCTGCACAAAATTCCTTTCCCCACAAGAATCACTCATGCTTCTTGTGAGAACCCCGCTTCCTTCCCAAGGCAGGCTTGGCATTCTCCTGTTTCCGTGACCAGTGGAAGACAGGGGCCACTCTTTGCTCCTCCACACTCAGCACAATCCATGTTCAAAAAGCATTTGCTCCTGAATAAGCGGATTGGCAACAATATCTGCCTTTCCTTCGGAGGTTCTGAGCCATGATAAAGTACTTGTAAACTGTATAGCATTTTACAAATAAAAGTGACTTACGATTACTACTGGTTTTGATGCTTAGATGATAGCAAATGAATGCCATTTGTCTACCTTAATTGTAGACTATTCTTCTTCAAGTTAGAATGTGGGATGTTGTGCTTTGCTTATTGTTCCTACAGCCTGGTTGCCCTCCAGGTGGATACAGCAACACCCCCCCACCCCCCACCCCCATCTCGCCAAGGGCAGGATGCAGGGTACTTGACACTCATCCACTGTGGAGTGCAGCTCCACTAATCAATTGGAGCTAATTAGATGATGTGTTTGCCTTGGGCAGCATTTCCTTCATTCCAAAACCTTGTCCAAGTAACTGAGCTGCCAGTGAACTTTTTTGTGTGAACTTACATCTCTGAAAGCCATCCATCCGTGAGTGTGGTTTTGTGAAGCAATAAGGTTGCAGGTGTGCAATAGAGATGAAGTAATGGCCTAATTACCTTGGGAAGCAGCAATCATTTTGGACTAGAGATTGGTTTCACAAACTTCCTAGGCTTCTTGCTATTTTGGATTTTTTAAACAACCATGAGAGAGAGAGAGAGAGAGAGAGAGAGAGAGAGAGAATTATTTGGACTATAGCCAGCTGTAGGTACAATAATCTTTTTAATTCATTTTTTTTTACCGTTTAATTTATCGGGGTAACATTGGTTAGTAACAGTTACAGTTTCCAGGTGTACAATTTTACATGACATTGTCTATGCATTGCATTATGTGCTCACCACCCAGAATCAGCTCTCTTTCTATCACCATATATTTGATGTCTCCTCTGTACAATAATTTTTAAAAGTGAACTTGTTCTGTATTTGAATCTTAAGAAGGTCTGCCTGATTCTCTTTTATTTTCCTGTGGGGGGGAGGGCCTTAGGGTAGGAATGTATGTTTATTGTCTGAGATGTAAGCAAAATTTGTGTCTGTGTGTAAATTTGGTGGAAGGAGGCCTCTCTCTTTCATCAGATTCTCAGTAGGAGCCCCCTCCTCCAAGAGGAATGAGAATACTACATGTTTTATGTTTGTAAAGTTGTCAGTAGTATCTTGGTGTTCAAGGTAGATCTTGAATGAGTTTTTTTTGTCTTTTCCGAATTTCTGCTTCTTCAACACAGAAATAGATCTCCATCAGAAGCCAATTTATCAAGAAATGATCTGTTCTCCTGTATCTTGTTTGCCATCGTCCTATGCGTTTGCATTCTGACCTAAACATTTCTGATGAGAATGGGCAGAGAGAGGGAAAATGAACCACAAAACAAGATGGTAAGATAAAGGGGGATCCAGGATTTCTGCATAAGGTCATATGTACGACTATGATAGGGACCCCCGACCCCAGTCCTGGAGATGTCTTAGACGGTGGCCCTGGGTGTGCTCTACATTTTTGAGTTCCTGTCATATACCAGGGCCTCATGTTGGCATTTTGAAGGAGGCTTGATTATTCCTGTCTTACTGAGGAAAAGGGAAGAAACTGTGGCTCATGTGTAAATACCTTGCAGTATAGAGACTGCATTGTGGGGGTAGGGTCTCAGACCTGCACAGAGATGGGGCTCTGGCAAGATCTGTCAGATTGAATTGCCTGGTATAGGAAGCGCAAATCCCACAGCGGTAGACATAACCTCTATGGAACCGCACTTCAATTTTGTTTGCTTTGTATCATCAGCTTATATGAAAGATTCAGTTATGGTGCAATAATCAGCTTAATTCTTTTTGGGTAACCCATGGTTTTCAATTATTCTGCCAGCTGTTCCCAGGAATACAGCGAATTCCTGGTTTTGTCTTTGTGCATTTTTGCTGTTGATCTTTCATGCAGAGTCTTTTCTTCATCAGCCTGTTATTAATTCTCTGATTACGGGAACTAACACTGCACAGACGAGTGAGACATGGTTCCTGTCTTGTAGGAGATTAGGGCATAGTAAAGGGGTATTCTGTCTTTTCAGCACCTTGGTTTGTGTCATAATGTGGGGCTATAAACGAGGTGAGTTCTACCTGCTGATGAATGGCTACTATGTGCCTTGCTGTAATGCTGAAATATAAAGGGACCAGGGAGTAGGCGTTAAGAATAGATTTGGTTACATATTAAGTTGTGTGTCCCTATAAGGGGTTCATACTTTGTGCTTAAGGAGACTGTCACGTTGTAAGTGCAGTGGGTTACCAGATGCAGAGGTGTCCTGCTCAGATGCCATCTGGCTCAAGAGCTGGACTGGGGATGCAGAGGTTTGGTTGGGAGTGCAGTGAACAGGCCCAGGCATTGCAGTTGCTGTGATGCCCAACCTCAGAAAATACTGATTATAATTTCAAAAACACAACAACATTAACTGATTGTAATTCAGAATAAGAAAGTAATACCTATTCCTGTTTTTTTAAAAAAATGAGCCCAAAGAAAGTAAAAAGAAGAAAAAGAATGTCTACCATCCATACTTGACCCCTATCACAAAATTTGGGTGTCTCTTTTCTCTGCATCGGGTAGCCTATTAATATTGACCTCTGCTAAAAGTGGCCTTTTCTCTTTATACCATCTCTGTCATGCACTGAAAATAAAATAGTTACCAGCCAAGAGACATAAAAGCATTCCTTGGCTGGCTCCATTTGAAAGATAGATCCCAGCAGGTGAAGTGTATGAAAATGTTGAGGCTGCCTATTGCATTGAGGACTTTGACATTGTGCATTCAAATCATTTCTTTCCATGCCTGTCCCACACAAGACTTGTGAGCCTTGAGCATTATATGCAGAGTTATGCTCCTGGGTGGTAGTATAATTGCTAAAGAAGGAAAAATATTAATAAAGATTTTGTCAGGGCTCAAAAGAACTACATTACAATTTTAACTCTAGTAATCAACTTGGAAACCTGAATTCACAAATAAGAACTCTACACAAAGGGTCCTCCCTCCCATTCACTCACTCACTCACTCATTCCTTTCTTCCTCCCTTCCTGTGAGCAGGTGTAGCAAGAAATGTAGTTCTTTTCATCATTCTACTTGAGAATTTAGGAAAATAAATGGTAACAAAAGGTTGTCCGGTGGAGCAGTATGGCTGTAAAACATGACCGCAAGTACAAAAAAAAAAAAGATGTGCTGAAATCATTGCTCTTTCAATAATCAGTGTATTTGGTTCTAGTTCTTTATTATTTTAAACTAGTTCTTTGTTTATATGTTTTTGTTTTCTGCTTCCCAGATTATCAGCTGCTTCAAGTATAGAGTTCTAGTCAGTTGGGACTCAAATGCTACAGAAATACTGAGAATTCTCTCTTTTGTTCCAATCACACCTTTTGAATAGTCTTTCATGTTTTCCCAAGTAATCTTTTAAGAATTTATTGATAAACTTCCTCATAACATGCCAAGAACCCCACCAAACTCAGAGTTTGACCACACCCTTGCCCCAACAGCACCATATCTCCATTTAGATGTTTATTATGGCAAAGCGAGAGTGGGTCTTAGGTTTGTAGACTAAGGGAGACAGTTCCTGCGGCCATACTGGTTTGGGTGATTACGGCGGGCTTCCTACGTGGTCACTTGGCAATCTCTGGCAATGTTTCCTTAGGGTCCTAGGCCACTGTCAGATGTGTGGAGCCTGTCTCTCTCCAGATTTAGTAGATTATCAAGCCACATTATTATAATTTTTAAGAGCCTGTTCTGTGAAGGGCAGTGAAAGGAGTTAGGCAGATGCTTGGGTCCCTCTTCATAGAGCACCCAGGACGTATATGCATTAAATTATTTTTTGAGTGGGTTGATAGCCAGGAGACAATTTTTTATTATATAAAGTGATTTTCTAAGCATATACAAAATGTATTCTGAAATTGGCAACGATTTTTGTGTTGTGCCTGTTGGCCTCATCAGATCTGCTATCTCAGCTGCTGGGGAATCCACTTGTCCCAGTGGGACCATACTCCCTTGTTCCTTCTGTACTAAATAAATAAATAAGTAAGTAAATAAATAAGGGTAGATTAGCTTTATTAATACCATTTGACTTACCAAATAGTGGTTTTGAATATTTATGATGTTCTCAAAATTCAGTCATGTCTTTTAGAAAAAAGACTTCTCCAAAAGTGTTGTCCTGGTCAGGTGCCATGGCTCCTGGTTCACAAACCAGGGGTCAGTAACCTTGACAGGGCCATGGCCTAAAATGACTTCCTGGCTCTCTCCAACATGAAATTCTGTAGTTGGTCTGGACCAGGGGTATCCAATCTTTTAGCTTCCCTGGGCTGCATCTGAAGAAGAAAAGTTGTCTTGGGCCACATATAAAATATACTAACAGTAAACGCTGGCTGATGAGCTTTAAAAAATAAAAGTCACACACAACAAATCTTATAATGTTTTTAAAAAGTTTACAAATTTGTGTTGGGCCTCCTTCAAAGCCTTCCTGGGCCACATGTGGCTCATGGGCAGTGGGTTGGACAGGTTTGGGACTCTAGACCAGGGGTCTCCAAACTACGGCCCGCGAGGCCCTCTCATCCGGCCCGTGGAGACCTTTTTATCTGAATGAAATAATATTAAATAAATAATTAAAAACAACATCTATGTTTTGATTCTTTTTTATTTGGACCTCGAGTGTATAGTCGGCCCCCAAACTGCTGTTTGATAGTTAATGCGGCCCACGGGCTGAAAAGTTTGGAGACCCCTGCTCTAGACCAATGGTCCTCAACTGGAGGCCCTTTGGCAATGTCTGAAGACTGTCTTGGTTGCCTTCTAATGGCATCTACTGAGTGCTGGCCAGGGATGCTGCTAATCATCCTAGGATACACAGGAACAGCCCCTGGCAGCAAAGAATTGTCCACTCAAAATGTCAGTAGTGCCAAGGTTGAGAAACTCCCATCTGGAGGAAGCCGAAGGAAGTACAGCTACCAGCTTCTGAACTTCTTCATGAATTTTTTTCTCCAGGGTTCTCTCTGGTCCAGGTGTCACTTTCAGGGTTCATTTTCCATCTGAAACTTCTCTAGGTAAAGACATGGAGGAGCTTGCTCCTGGAATAACTCGATTAAAGGAAACAGAGCCTCTATTGTGTGGGGTTGCTGGTGAGTGTGAGAAGCCTGAAGTCACCACGAACGTGGGAGGTATCAGTTTTCGAAGCCACGTCAAAAATGTGTGGCTCATTTTCGTGTCTCATTTTGAATTTTCCTGGCAGTGACTTAGAAATCTGGCATTTGTTTACTTTTTGATATTTCCAGTATGAGGTCCCTGGGACTTGAGTTCTTAAAAGCTTAGCATTTTCTAGATCTAGACAATAGTGTATCATTTAGTCTTCCTAGTAGTGACTGCCTGAACAAGAGGCATTTTGACAAAATAAATGAACGTGATTACTTAAAGCTTTTGGTGGGCTTTTTCAGGGGGACAGATAAGCCAAGAAGTGATGGTGCATTGAAAACACACACAGGAATACTTCACTTGCCTTAAGGAGCACATGTTTTTAGTGTTTGTTTATTTAAGTGCACATGTGCTCAGTGGCATATGGCTTGGAGCGCTTTAAAAAGCAGAAACTGAAAACTCCTCTGAGTAAAAGCCGGGGCAAGGGTGGGGAGGTTGCCCTGAGCAACCCTGTTAATGAGGGTGACCTGATTTCACAAACAAAACAGATCAGCCTGGCTGTTTTCTCTAAGGAAGCCTGATACCTTTTAAGGAATATTTGTAGACACGCCTCCATTTTGACCCCATACACAGACCCTCTCTGTGTCCCTCCTGAGCTGCCAAGAAGCAGGAAGCAGAAAGGAGCTTTTCCATGCTTTGGGCTCAGCTGCCATAAAGGCAGGAACTGGCCAGTTAGCAGCTAGTACTCTGCCCTTGGATGGAAAGCCACCAGAATAACAGGGCAAATGCACGTCATTCATTTCTACCACTTCTGTGCACTCTTCCTGTGAGGACCAAGGGCCACGCTGTGCTGGTCATTTTGCCTGTCTCAGGGAATGAGTTCCTGTCTCGTGGGCATTCCTCCACTCTGCCATGTGCTGCCTTCTCCCCTCCCCGCCTTCATTTTTTAACCACTGCGGTTATAAGCAGCCAAAGCTGCTCACTTTGCTTTCCATGAGCAACTTCTCTCCAACCACAGGCAGATCTGTCTGCCAAACCTCATCCTTTATGAGCATGCTCAGCAGGCACCATCTCTTTTCTCTCTAATATAGTTCTCTAGGCAGAGCAAGAAAAGGAAGATGAAGAATAAGGAGGAAATTCTTCAAGGTCTCATTAGGGCAAAAATGGTCCCAATCAGTCCTCAGTTACGGGACATACTTCTCACTAGAGAACAAGGGAACAAGTCGTTTGGTGAATAGTGACCCCTCAGGATCCTGGTGCAGGCAGGAAGAGTGAGCTGCACCCGAGGGTGCTTTGAAATCAAGGGCAATGGACAGTTAAAGCTAGTGAATGAGAGAAGAGGTGTCAGGCAGGCCCCAGTGTGCAGAGTTCCTGAGACAGGAACCAAGCAGAGGTGGCTGTGTGGTTGTCTGCTCAAAGTCAGGAGCTGACCAGTTGGCCCCAGTGGGATTTTTTAGGATTTCCCTTGGGTGTGCTCTCTGGGTAGCAGGTTCTTTGATCATAAAGAGAATATCAATAGAACTTACCTCAATGGGATAGGTCCAGCATGTATGAACCCCAAAAACATGCTAGGTGAAGGGAGACGTGTTGATTCCATTTATATGAAGTGTCCAAAGTTTAAAGAGACAAGAAGCAGATGGTTGTCTGGAACTGGAATGGGAGCAGGAATCGTCTACAGACTGGCTTGAGCACATGTAGGGGAGATGAACTGGATTATGCTGCTATTTGCACAACCTTATGAATTTACTGAAAGTCGTTGACTTGAACATTTATGGTGGCTGAATTTTATAGGATTTAAATTACACTTCAATGCAACTTAAAATTTTACTTTGATTAAATTTGTTGGGGGGCTTGTGGGAAGGATTGAGTAACCTACAAAAAGATTTATATGGTATAGACGTGGTCCACATTGTGTTAATTCCAATTTGGGAAATCATGCCCATAAATGATAATGTTAACAGTAGGACTTGAGCATAGCCCTATTCTGCATTTCTTCCCCCCAGCTTCAGTACATAGGCCTTGCATAATCCTCATCTCATTTTCTGACATGCTTAGTATACAAGAATTCATAGTTTATCTATACAGGGCATTTACCGTATTTAAAATACGGTATATAGATAGGGAAATTTCCCTAATTTGGATTTTTTACATTTAGTCCAAATTAGTAACACCTATATGTGGGAAAGTAGTGAAGTGCTATAGGCTCTGAGAGTTGGAAAGGACTTTAAAGGTTAAGAGCTGGCAGATGGACACCATGAAGAATAGCAGACGATTAAGAAATTCAAAGATTCTGGAGTGTATTTGACTAGCAGATTGAAAGGCCTCAAAGTTAACGAGGCCTTTTTGTTTAGAAAGTTCCCTTCATCAGAGTTCACTCAATATTTGGTGGTCTGAATATAATCCCGAGTTTCCTTTCCCCTAGGTACTTAGGAAACTCCATACCTAATGGTACGTCTGTGTTTATTTTGGGAAATGCTGTGATTATTAGCAAGGCTGCTGAGAGTCAATTCAGGTCTAGTGAAAAAAATGTAAGCTCCACTTCCCGTACTTCTACCCGTGGATTTGTCTTTGTGTACAGCTAGTGGGGTCCAGCCCCCTTCCAGAAGTTTCTCTCACTCTGCTGGACCTGATTGTGGAAGCCAATGACATTATGGTTGATGGGATAAGACATTCTAGCTGCTTAATTGAAGGACCTCGTTTTTAATCCACGTGTCACCAGGAGTTTTTCTTTAATTATGATTTTTATTGAAGAACAAAGTAGGCAAAAAAATAATTATTTAAAAGTGGTTATAGATTAAAACAGACTTTTGAAGCCACTTATGTTCTTTATGGAGTGATTTGGGGACTGAAGAGCTAGCAGCAAGTCTGTGCTTCATGCAGTTATTCAGTTAAGTATTTCTTGATAACTAAAAATTGAATCATGTTGTTGGGAGACTGGTGTTGTTTAACCAAACTCTGTGCACCTGAAATTGGTGCATATCGATCTGGCAAAGTGAGGGCTGCCTGTATTCTAAAAAATGTGGGAAAGGGGGAAATTGCTGAACCCACTCTAGTCCTGTTACTTAAGGCAGGGAAGAGTGGGGGAATAAACAGTGCAAAGCTCAGAGAAGCTACGAGACTAACCTAGTTGCACAGCTGCTTATCTGTGGAGAAGTAAACTTTACAAAAGATGGACAGAGTCTAGTGAGCTCTCATATGACTAACATGCTGATTCATTGGTTTTAATCTACAGTTTAATTATTTATAAATTGTTGTTCAGAGCGATGCCTGGATAGCTGAGCAGTTGAGTGCTTGCCTCGCAATCGTGAAGTCTGGGGTTCCATTCTTGGCCCCTGGCCCATGTAAACCCCATATGCTGAACTGGTACAATTGGCAACTACTGAGATGGCAGGCCGGCAAAGGTTCTCACCTTCCATACGGGAAGCCCCCAGTTTGGTTCCTGCCCTGTGGTCTCCCATCCGTCTGTGTGCAATGAAACCATGTCACAACTAATGATGTACAACTCTGGAGACTGCTCTGGGTCCTCCCCACCCCCACCCTTTCTCTCTCTCTCTCTCTCTCTCTCTCTCTCTTACCTTCTCTCAAACAATTTTTAAAAAATGTGGTTCAACAGATTAGATAGCTGGAAAAAGTAAAGGACTTGGGTTTTAATTATAAAAACTGATTAAAAATATAAAAATAGATTTTTTTCTCAAAAGGCAGTTTTGTCTAATATAAAATTGTTAATTTTTTATTTAGGTAGGGGATTTTACAAAACATTAAAAATTGAATTCAGATACCCCACACAGATCATATTATTGATGGAACTCACAGAACTAATTCCAAATGAAGGGTCGTTCCCTTTCCCACTGAAACACATCCCTGGCCCTAGGTCCATCTGGTCCATTTCGCAGACTTCCCTTGGCCTCTGACTGCTTCTCCTTCTCACTGGCTGACTCCTACTGTCTGTAGGTGCCCAACAGTGTGGTGTTCCCGATGTTGTGTCCTAATTCTTGTTCCCTCACCCCACCAGCCTCACATCTGAGAGTTTTCCACACCAAAGACACAGCGAAGGAAGTACACACCACTGTTTTTTATCTTCACCCTCTTTTCTTCCAGGATACAAGTCCCAAGTCCCAGTGTTCTATGAAATAAACATGGCTCCTATCTGTTTTCTCTCATTTGTCTCTGTTGCTGGTGCTCTGTTTAGTTCTTTACAGCAGAAAATAGGAAATGATGAGGCCTGGGTTGTTCGTTGTTTTGTTTTTTTTATGTTTTTGTCTTCTCCCTTCTACTGTTACCATGCCCTCTGCCAGAGTTGCTAAATCACAAATTTGATAATGTTATACCCTTGCAGTACACCTCTCAGTGATTTTTTTCATTGCTCACAGGATAAAGTTCAAATTACTTAGTATGGCATAAAAGATCTTTTATCTGACACTAGTCTAACTTCCTTGCCTTATTTTATCCTCTTTTTTGCATGCTATGTGTCGTTCTGGGGGAAGACTGCAGGTTCATACTTCTGAGCTTTTGTGCAGATATTTCCTTGCCTTGACTGCCCTTCCTCTTCCTCCCCTTCTACAGACAGACTCTCCTCCAAAGGTGTTCTTGGCTCGGAAGCCCACAGAATTCATCATAAGTTTTTTTGCCCCTGGGGTTCCTTAGCACATACATTCCTTGTATCATGTTTTGTTTTGTTTACATGGCTTTCCCAAATAATTGTGTAAAGATCTTGAGGACAATAATTGTCATATCTGCATTCCTCATGTACTAGGTATTCAGTAAATATTTAGTCACTGAACAGATTTCAAGACCAAAGCTCTTTGTATGTTCATTCATGCCATGTTATGCTTAGAGGACCAAGTTAAAAGGATGTTTTTTGTTGCTTTAGTACCTTGAGAACTATGACTTGGAGAGATTGAACAATCTGGTACCCTCTTAGATGGTACAATGAATGAATCATGAAGGAAGGATAGTGAATAACGATAGAAGATAAGGTTACAAGCTAGACCAGTACATCCAACTGGCTACATGTTGGCAATGAGTTCTTGAAATGTAGCCAGTCCAAATTGAGATGTGCTAATTGTAAAATACAAGGGTTGTCTGGAAAGTATCCAGCCATGTATTATGAAAAATAGAGGTGTTTATGGCTGGATTTTTTTCCCCAGACAGCCCTCTTATACCCCTGATTTCAAAGACTTAGTACTCCCCTTAAAATAAGATCATTTAAATTTTAAATACAGATTGTATGTTAAAATGATCCTATTTGGATATATTGGGTTAAATTAACTATATTAAGATTAATTTCATTGTGGTTTTTTTTTTTTTTTTTTTACTTTAAATATTGCTACTTGGGGAAGCCGGGATGGCTCAGTGGGTTAAGTGCTCATTTTGCAGCCCCGGGGACCGAGAATCTAATCCCGGCCCCGGCCCGTGTGGACCCATATGCTGAACTGGGGAGTGCCCCCAGTTCAGTTCTCACCGGGGTGAAGACCCCGGCCCAGTTCCTGCCCTGTGCAGCCCCGCACCCACCTGTTGAATGAAACTATGTGGAAAAATGACTGATGTGTAACTATGGAGACTGCTCTGGGCCCTCCCCCTTCTCTCTCTCTCTGTCTCTGTATCTCAC
>PVKE010031826.1:0-18819 GCA_004027555.1 Craseonycteris thonglongyai
TTCTTTTTTGTTTTTGTTTTTATTTATTTATTTATTTTTGAGCGAGAGACTGAGAGACAGAGACAGAGAGAAGGAGGAGAGCCCAGAGCAGTCTCCATAGTTGTATGTCTTTAGCTTTTGACAGTTTTACTCCATAGGTGGGCGTGGACTACACAAGTCTAGAACCAGGCCAGGGGCCTCATGCATGGGCCCTGGCAAAAAATTCACTGGGGGCTGACCACAGTTCAGCATATGAATCCAACAGGGGCCAGGGCCAGGATTCCATCCCCAGACCCCAAGGCTGCAAAACAAGCATTCAGCCCGCTGAGCCACCCCGGCATCCCCAATTTTTATTATTGTAAAAAAATATAAAAGAAACCACTTCAAAACAGAGTCAGAGATGTCATCTCAAATAAATTGCCTGGTAGGTCTTATTACTAAAACCTTCGGTATGCTAAAACTAAGTGAAACAACAATGAAACAACACACACACACAAAAGAAAGAAAGAAACAAACAAAAACCTTTGGACTTGGCCTAAAGCAGCAATATATTCCAAATGAGTACTTACAATGATATCAGGAAGAAGACATTATGACATTACTGCTCTGAAAATTAAAGATATTCTTTAAAGTTGACATTAGTATGTTAGCATATTTGCACCTATAGAAATTATTTTTTTAGCTTAATAACACTCATTGAAATTGCTTCCTTCTATTCATGTAATTATTCCCCTCTCCTTTCTCATAAATACCCATTGCCTTCACCTCCTAATCAGAACACTATTTGGATTTCTTTCTGAATATTTCCAGAATAGCTATTTCTTTGGACCTCAAATAAATGATGGTTGCCTCTCAATTTGGCCTTCTTTTATTTTTAGGTTAACACTATCTAAAAAATCATCTCACGTTTTGCTGTCAATATCTGACTAGTTTCTCAACTTATTAAAAAATACATAAAATATTGGATACACTAAAAAGGGACTATGAGTTTTTTTGACATTTTGTAAGTAATATGATTGCTTGTTTCCACCACTTCCTAGTATGTAGGGCAGCAAACAAAATCTTACTTGTGTGAATACATAAATGCTCTCATCTCTCCTGTATCATTCTCTAGGAAGAATTCTATCTTTGCCAGATTTGGGCCTTGGGCATTTTTGTGAAGAATTTGAAAATTAGATGAGGTCAAATATTGAAATGCCCTGAAAGGATCTTGACTAACCTAGTTTGGAAAGGTAGGATAGTGTTACTGATAAAAACAATAACACATGGACCTAACAGGGAGGATCTAGATGGAGAAAGTCAGAACATTCAAAGTAAATGAGATCTACCATACACCATACTACCTATAGTTAAACATACTGTATCATATACTTAAAATTTTGCTCAGAATATATCTTATGTTAACTGTTCTTATCTCAAAAAATAAAATAAAGAGGGAAGTAGTAAAGAACAACAATTGGAGGAAACAGGAATTTGGTAATAAAAAGATTCAGGGCAGATGAAGGACAAGAAAGATCTTGAGCGAGACACATGCAAAAGCTCATTTTAAGAGTCTGTACAGTGTTACACGAATAAGATTCTCTTTTGCCATTTTTAATAAAGTAAACAGTTATACAAATTATTTAATGTCCAATTATTTCATCTTTATATGTTATGATTTTAGAAGAGTTATGACAGGGTTTCCACACATGCTCTTCCAGAGTGTCCCATCTTGTGGTCAGAAGAAGACAGAAAACTAGAAATTTTATTAATTTATATAAAACAAAGGACCACACCTGACATTTAAACAAACACACACCCACCACAATTACTGGTAAATTCACCACTGCTGAGGAGCTTTTTTGAGTCTATAAGAACATAAACAGGGAGAGTTGTGTGTGTGTGTGGCGGGGTGGGGGGGGGGTGGGAGTGGACACCGGATATGTGGTGGTGGAAGGGGAGCTGATTTTGGGTGGTGGGCACATAATGCGATGCATGGGTGATGTGAAATGGATTTGTACATCTGGAAATTATCTAATTGTTACCAATCAATGTCACCCCTTTAAATTTAACAATAAAAAAATTAAAAAAAAAAAGAATATAAACAACTGAAGGTGAGTGGCTCAGATCTTTGTACCATGTAAGTATCAAATAACTTATATGCCTTAAAACTATATGATATCTTTACTTAACAATTGATATCTTTATCATTCTGCCTTTTTATATTATGAGCTTTTATTCCTGTTGATAATTTTTAATGATGTTACTAATCCATAAATCATGAGGCATCATGCAAGTTTTACACTGGTTATTCAGAAATCATAGCATTATTAAAAGAAATGTAACATGATTAAAATGGTTGTATTAAAGTATTAGCTGGAAAAAAACAGAATATAAAATAATCTTCATAAAACCATTACAACAATATAAAAGTACTGCCGATGGAAATTGCATGAAAGAAATATTAATAATCATGAACACTGATAAAGAATATAAAATTAAGGTTAAATTTCTCACTTAAATGTTCAGTGATTATAAAGTCATAATATTTCTTCTGTGTTCTAAATAATCCTATCTGTTTACTAAAATTAAAAGTTAAATAACACTTTCTGATATTTATGCAAAGCAAAGTGACTTAAACGCAATCAACTACTTATAAGTTACAAAACTTATCAGTATCATAGAATTTTGGTGGGCTAGTTCACAAAAATGTTACTGGTACATTCACTAGTTCTATTGGCATAAAACAAGTTTTGAACATCTGCTTGAAACATGTATTCTTTCAAGGCCTACTATAGGCTAGAATCTGCAAGATACTATGAAGAACTAATTACCAATGTAAAAAATCTGATTGTCTGTCGGTCCAAAACTAATCTATGCCCAATTTTTTTTTTATAAATAAAATTAAGTATTCATTAAAAGAAACTGATAAATATTGATAAAAATAAAAAATGTTTCAGAATATTATCTTTTAGAAAGTACTTATATCCTTTATTTTCTCAGGTCCAAATTTGGACATATTTTCATAGAAGTGAATACTTTAACTATACTTTAAACAGCTTGGGTACTCATTACCTAAAAATATGTTTTCCAGATTTCATTCATTATACAGAACATTCAGTCTTGCAGAAGCATTACCATTTGAGGCCTTAAGCTATTTTGACTATTAAGGCCTGGAAAAACTTTTATTCTTGAGACTTTTGCAATGTTGATAAAAAGTGTCCAAAATTTTCCTTAGCGTATTCCTACATGGCATTGGTTATTTAATTGGTCCTTAATCTGCCTACCACTCTTGTATGGAAGCAAGCCAGAGTCAGAGAAAAATATTTAGTAACTGTGATTCCCTCCAATTCTCATCCTTCAGTACTTCCTTAATTTTAGTATAAAGTGACAAAGGAAAATGGGTAATACCAAAACTCTTGTATCTATGTTCTTTATAAAGTGTATTCAACCTTGGTTTAATCCTCCTGATGCATGAATATTTACCTGGGTTTTCTTACTACAAAAGATTAATGGGCCTTATTATTTCTTTCAGTACTCATCCTCAACCACACCTACAAACCCACTCTTTACATTCACGTTTTTTTTTCCCAGAGGTACAAATATTTTATGCTACAGTGTCATCATCGTTGAAATAAAAGTTTTGGAAAAAAGGATCATTACAATTTATTTAAAGATGAAAAATTTTGAGACTATACAGAATAGCTACATCTTTATTGCTGTATTTCAGAGTAAGCTGTCCTTTTGCAACAATTCCATGGAAAAAAACCCACATTAAAAAATAGATTCAAGGAGACACTGGGATAGCTCAGCAGGGTGAGCACTTCCCTGGCCACTGCAAGGTCCTAGGATTGAATCAAGGCCCTAGCCTGTGCAAACTCATATGCTGAACTATGGGATAACTGGTAACTACCTGGATGATGGCAAAGGTTCTTGCCTCCCATGCAGGAGGTCCCCAGTTTGGTTCCCACCATGCAGCCCCATATCCACCCATGTGGAATAAAACCATGTCACAGCTAATGATGTACAACTATGGAGACTGCTCTAGGCATTTCCCCTTTCTCTCTCTCTTTCTTTTTCACTTTCTCCTTCTCTCGAACAATAAAATAAATCTTTAAAATAATAAATTCAAATTCAGATAGAGTGGAATATGAAATATGAATGATTTCAAAAAACAAAGGTTATGGTCATGTTGGTTCATTTTAAGGATTCTCTCTTTTTTTTTTAAATTTATTTATTTTTTATTGTTTTTGACAGAGGTTCTTTAATAACTGTTTCCTTAAAGCTATTTGGAATAGTCCACAAATTGCAGAAGTTATCATTGAAAATTATTAGTGTTAATTTTTTTCTGATCAAATTTAAATGTTTTAATGTACAAAATAAGGTAATAATTAGGAAACTTAGAAATGTAGCTTCTAGATATATAAATAATAATGCATGTATAATTTTAATAGTTTTCAAACATTAAAATATAAAGAAGAAATTGAAATGCTGGCAGAAAGGGAATTGTGTATGCATGTGTATGTGATTCTGTTTTAGCTGATTTCAGATTGCCAAAGAAAGTGAGATGAGCAGTAAGTGATGTAGAAAAAAGTCATTTGATTTTTTCTGGATGGCTTTTACATTTTTAGTTGGATAAGAAAACTATTCACAACATCTAACTCGATTTAACAATAAACCACCATATATTGTATGCATTGTTCTTATTAATCAGAGATTTATTTTTAAAGATTTATTTTATAGTTTTGACAGAGACAGAGAAAGAAAGAGACAGAGAGAGACAGAGAGAAGGGGGAGGGCCCAGAGCAGTCTCCATAGTTGTACATCATTAGTTTTCAACATGGTTTTTGTTACACACAGGTGGGTGGGGGCCACACAGGGCAGGAACTGGGCTGGGGGTCTCCAGGCATGGAAGGCAAGAGCTTGTGAGCCAGGGGCTGAACCAGGAGACAAGAACTGAACTGGGGTCCTCCCGCATGGACAGCACACACCAGTTCAGCATATGGGTCCACACAGGCCAAGGCCTGGATTTGATCTTCAGTCCCTAGGGCTGCAAAATGAGTGCTCAACCCACTGAGCCATCCCAGCTTCCCAATCAGAGATGTTTAAAGTTAAAAACTTAAAATGCAGTAGCATGACTTATTATAACTATTAAAGATATAATTCACCAAATCTCTACACCAGTGTTTTCTAAACAAAATCTTATTTCTTAACCTATTGTTTAGTAAGCATCTGCACATCACTCAAATGACTCAAAAATAACCTCATTTTAATTTCTCATGTGTATTAATTTGAATATGCAATTACCCAAATAAAAATGTAATTTCTATCTCAAAATACAAATCATTTCCTTTTTTTATAATAAAATATCTTCAAAACAAATGCATCGTTAACATTTTCATTGTCTATAATATTTACCGGTAGTCAAACCCTTGCAATGTAAGAATTTTAATGTACACTATAATTTCCCCTCAAAATCTTATCCAACTATGAGAAGTAGATATCTAAGATAGACAGTGGTATGTGGCATAGAGTTCCTGTTTTGAGAAGTTTATGATATTGAAGAAAATATATGAATTACAACTATGACTATTATAATAAGTTTGATTAGGGTAACACTCAAAATCTACCATCATTCATAGAAGATAGACAACATTTTTGCAGTAGTGAAATGAGGTATTTCATTAAGAAAGATTCATGAAAAATTGTGGGGCTTGAAAGATGGGTTGATCTTTTCATTAGTTAAGTTTAAGTTGTAGTAAACAAAATTTAATTTAGGAAGTTATTAATATTAAGCAAGTAGTGTTTATTATAGAGAGAACTAGATGTATATGAAGTCCGTGGAGGCAATGAACGGCTTACCCATAAGTGGCTCTCAAGACAGCATATAGGGATGCTGCATGAAGAAAATAGCAATCTTTGTAACAATAAAAAAAGTTCAGAAAATCAAGAAGTATTTTCTCAGTGGATGGTACAAAACCATACCACATCAGATTCTGAGAAAACCACTTTGAAGTTAATAACATGAGGATTCCTTCACTGTGTTAAGAATAAATAGATGAAATGACAAATGTAAATTAGACACAGATAACCTCATTGCTCCCAATCAACATTATTTGAACTTCTAGTATGACGGCTATGAAGCAGTGTAAATAAATATTGCATATTTATATAAAATAAATTATATGTATATAAAAATAAAAATAATTCTCATAATTTATAATCATATGTTTTATGTTGTTGTTTAGGCTATTGTGAAACTACATCTGGCTGCATTAAAATATGTAATACAACACACACAAAATAACAAAAGAAAAGTTATACACTATAAAGCTTATATTTAGAACAGAATATTTTTAAAAGTTCACTTCAGCAACAAATAAAGTATTACATATCTGGAAACCACCTTTACAAATCATGTATTATAACATCTTACTACTAAAATAATTTTTAAGAAGCTGGGATGGCTCAGTGGGTTATGTGTTCACTTTGCAGCCCCGGGGACAGCGGATCAAATCCCAGCCCTGGCCTGTGCGAACCCATATGCTGAACTGGGGAGTGTCCCCAGTTCAGTTCTCACCGGGGTGAGACCCCGGCCCAGTTCCTGCCTGGTGCAGCCTCATGCTCACCTGTGGAATGACACTATGTGAAAAAACTGATGACTTGCAACTATGAAAACTGTTCTGGGCCCTCCCCCTTCTCTGTCTCTGTCTCTGTATCTCTCTCTCTCTCTTTCAAAAAAAACAAAAATAAAATAATTTTTTAAATTTAATTTAATAGTTATTTTTGGTCTCTGACAGAAGACTATCAGTAATATCCTTTAGTTGCAGTGAGCTCTATCTACACTCACGTACAACTTGTATCATTTTTAATTATTTTAAATATGTAAAACTATTTCTTCTATTCAACTGATATCAGCCTTCTTAAATTTCTATTCATTTACAAAACTGCCCTCAGAATAACAGTGAAAACAGAAAACAATATATAGAGGAGAAAAACATGTATATATTTTAAATTAATTTCATATGAATATATGACTGCAACCTAAATACATTCCCAATTGTATTAGTTGAAGCAATAAGATATAAAGTATATATTACATATGTAATTATACATATATATGTCATATATAATATGTGTGTATGTATGTGTGTGTATGTGTATGTATATATATATATATATATATATAGAGAGAGAGAGAGAGAGAGAGAGAGAGAGAGAGAGAGAGAGAGAGAGAGAGAAAGAGAGAGAGAAGTTGATTAAACAAATTGGTTCTCATGGTTATGGAGGCTAAGCAGTCCCACCATCTTTGATCTATAAGCTGAAGACCTAGTAAAGTCAGTCCTATAGTTTGAAGGACAGAACTGTAGAGGTAATTGTATAGACTCTAGTTCACATCTTAAGGTTTGATAACAGGAGGACTGAAAGCAGAAGATTGACATCCAATTCAAGCAATCAGTCAGAGAGAATTCAATCTTCCTCTACATTGTTCTTCTATTCAAGCTCTCAAGGGATTGGATGAGGCCACCTACATTGTGGAGATTCATCTACTTTACTCACTAGACCAAATCAAATAATCTCTTCAGAAAACACCTTCACAGACATACCCAGAAATAATGTTTATCCAAACACCTGGCATCTCCTGGCTGAAGCAAGTTTATACAAAATAAATTATTAAACTAATATATTTTCATTCTACATTACTTGGATTTAAAACTATATTTAGATTTTCAAGTTAGTCCTAATGAGCCATTGAGGGTTTTAAAGCAGTAGATCGTTAATAGCTTTGAATCTGTTTATTGCTATACAGTTAATAAACCTGGAACTTCAGGTAAAGAATTTTATTATAAAAGGTAGCATACAATGACATTTGGTACACTGAGATTATTTATCAAAATTATTGAAATGTATACATAAATTATGTCTAGCTTGTTGCCAAGATATACATCTAGTTCTACTTCTATCTTGTAAACGAAATTAGTAAATGTACAGCAGTAATTGGACACATTTTCACAAAAGTTTCAAATGTTTAAACATATGACTCAATAACATACACAAAGTTGGACCCAACAGACATTGCAACACAGAATGCAAGCAAAATTACTTTAGTACAACTTTGTAAGAAGATACATAGCCCAATACTTAGTCTTAAAACTTAACAGTATTTCCTGATCAAGTGTAACAAAATTAGGAGATAGTCATCAGAAGTATCCCTGGGCTGTCATTGATATATCAGAGACCAGGCAGCTCTCAGTCATCTACAAGCCATTGAAGCCTAATGCTCAGTTATCTGCTCCCATCAAGCCATACAGTTGGGCATACACAGCAATACTACATCGTGAATTGAAATGTAGTCAGTGGTCATGTAGGGTGGTCATGTAGCAGAGCCTGTAGCTGGGGAGAAAAACCTTGAGAGCCACATCCCCCAGCCAATAAGAAACAATGAGGGGAAGCCGGGATGGCTCAGTGGGTAAAGCGCTCACTTTGCAGCCCCAGGGACCGAGGATCGAATCCAGGCCCCGGCCCGTGCAGACCCATATGCTGAACTGGGGAGTGTCCCCAGTTCAGTTCTCACCGGGGCGAGACCCCGGCCCAGTTCCTGCCCTGTGCAGCCCCGTGCCCACCTGTGGAATGAAACTATGTGGAAAAACCAATGATGTGCAATTATGGAGACTGCTCTGGGCCCTCCCCGTTCTCTCTGTCTCTGTATCTCTCTCTCTCTCTCTCTCTCTCTCTCTCTCTCTCTCTCTCTCTCTCTCTCTCTCTCTGTCAAAAACAATTAAAATAAATCTTCAGAAAAGAAACAATGAGCACACAGAACCATAAGCACAAGAGAGATAAGCAGGCCTGGGGAAAGTTTCTAAAGTTCCACATGCACATTAGTTAAAAGTTGTCTTATAATTAATTTTTCCTCATTATCACAGTAAAACACACTCCCCTAGGTGGAGTATTAAGATACTAATAACACAAGCAATGCATGGAGTAGCATGTTGGAAGACGTGCCTCAACATAGTTTGTTTTGAAGAGTAAAAAAGGAAGGGGTGGTCTCCAACCCCAAGACCTATACAACTGCTGTATCTGTAAACATTGGGGTGGCACACCCATTCTCTTTCAGAGTGCACTCCCTTGGTTCATCAAGCTTTAACTTCAATAAACTTTTCTCTTTATGAACTATTTTGCCCACTCCCTTAATTTTTATCCTAAGAGGAGCAAGAACCCCTGTACTGATAACAGAAAGAGTTATAGATATCAGAATGGGTGGGCCCAAACAGGCCCTGGAGGAGTAAGTCAGTTACATTAAAAAGTGGCGCAAATGCTCCTGTTATACAAGACAGTCTTTCTGAGCCTGAACCTATGACCTCATAGAAATTCCTTTGGATTAGTTGATAAAAGATGAAAAAGGAAGTCTGGAGAAGAGATATGTGGATAGATCTCTTGAATAAGCAAAAAAGTGTGCAGATATTTCTGTTTCACATGAATGCTCACCAAAGGATCAATGCAACAGGGGAGGATTTTAATAATCAAGTGGATAGGATGACCTGTTTTGTGGATGCCAGACTGCCTCTTTTCCCAGCCATCCCTGTCATTGCCCAATGTACTCATGAACAAAAGTGGGCATATTGGCAGAGATGAAGGTTATATCACTTATCACTTTGTTGCTTAGTTAACATTCTGTAAAAAATAGCCATTCTTTTTTGTTTATAAACCCTGAACTACATTTTCTCCAATCCCAACATATGAAATATTAATGTATCAAGATGTATAGTTAGTGTGTATCGAGTGGTGTGGAATGATTTTTCTGTAAAAAAATTCTATAAAAACTCTCTGAAAGAAACTACATCATGCAGCATAATCCTACATTTGTTTTGGGAGGAAACAATGATAAATGCCATTTCTATTTTGGAGAAAAGACAGCTTCTGACCCCTTGAGTTACTGCATAAATAATTAAGGTTATAACTATAGTTTTATACTGAGATAAGCAGAAAATAAATTTACTAAATATGGAAATGAGAGCATATTCTACATTTATCTGTCTAGCTACACTTTCTATATGAATGTTTAGAAAATCTTTACTGATGAACTCAGTGAATTTTGAATTTTATATATCTAAAACATGTTGACAAAAAAGTCCACAACAGGGGAAGCTAGGATGGCTCAGTGGGTTAAGCGCTCACTTTGCAGCGCTGGGGACTGAGGATCGAATCCCGGCCCCGGCCCGTGCAGAACCATATGCTGAACTGGGGAGTCCCCCTCAGTTAAGTTCTCTCTCTGTCTCTGTATCTCTCTCTCTCTCTCTCTCTCTCTGTCAAAATAAATAAATAAATAAATAAATAGATAGATAGATAGATAGAAAATATAAAATAAAATGTAATTATAAAAAAAAAAAAAGTCCACAACAAAACATTTTCTAAGAGAACATTGTCACCATCACATCAGCTAAAAATGTGATATTTTTTGTTGGCTTCTACCATCTCATATTCATTCACCTACTAGGCCCTGATATTTTTTTACACCCTTTAGTCACTTTTATTTCTCATTCCAAATATTACTATGCTAATGAAGGTCTTTATTATGTTCACCTGAACTTGTTAAAAAAAAAAAATTTAACCTAACTGGCCACCCTGTCTTTAATACATATTTTTTATTATGTTGTCCCATCAGTTTTTCTAAAACATTATTCTATCAGAAATTTCCTATACATTTTCTACTATCTATGCATCATTTGCCTTCAGTTCTACCTCAGTTTAGTCTCTGATCAACCTTAAACAGATGCAATCTGACATTTCCTCAATTTTTGCCCGATTTACAATCCAGAGGGTCAGGGGTAATAACAACTCACAGGGTGAATGTTTAACCAATGTAATTTGAGAGAAGGTAACTAAATTATACTTTTTCCTTCCTTTCCATGAACAGTCTTGACACAGTTTTTATGGTTTCTCAGGGCATCCCCTCAGGATCAAGCATTAGTCACCCTTAGAAGTGAGTGATCAGCTTAGTTCAGAACTTTGTCCACTGTCTCCACCCTACCTCAGCTTCAGTCTCTTGTCTTTCACTCCTGTTCTTTGAGATGTACTGCCTCAGAAAATAATAGCATTTAAGCTTATTCCTCAGGCTCTTTTTTCTTAGAAACCCAGGCTGAGTTATTAGATTTGGGCTTTTCATTCTCTTTAAGAAACTCTATTAACAAAAGTCTCCATCCCTTAACTCTTTTATTCAAAGGATTTCACAAACTAAGGCCTCTCTTTATTTCTGATTTACTTTTCCACAGGAACTTAACCTAAACTATTATTCTGAGCATCTTTTCAATGTACTCTATATTTATCTATGCTCTCAATGTCCTTTCTCTCATTCTCTCCTTCAGAAATTTTACCTCTCCCTCAAGAACTCACTTCCATCTCTTTTATGAAGCCTGCCTGAAACTCAGTATTCATGATTTCTCTCTTCTCTATTTCTTGGTAGTTACAGTGGATGAATGCTCTTATCAACCATGATCTTACTTTAAATGTGTTAAAATTGGAGATGTCACCTCTACTGACTCCCTTTAAGGTCCTGAATGTGGGAAATTATACTTAATACTGTTTATATCTTTGAAATAAACAAAGAGTTATATACTGAAAACTCTGTGATTTTTTAAATAAGTGTGTGCTTCTGAGTTTCATCATGATGATTATCTAGTTTTACTGAGAAAAACAAATTCATCTTCAAAAAATATTATTCTGGATTTATGAAAACATTATTTTTAATTGGGCATTTCCTTCCATAAGTTACATGCACACCTAAAATTTCTACAGTGTACCATCAATTCAAATTATAGAGCTTTTCAAATTATTTGAAAGCATTTCTTCTCCTAATACATCTCACACAAAGAAATTTTAATTCCACTAATATTTAATTATAGCTATACTGTATAGGCCCATTATGAATATTTTAGGTAACAGTATTCAGCAGTATGTTCTTTGTTGTTGTGTTTATTTTAACTCAGACATTAACATTAACATCCTATTCATACCAGGCTCTCAACAGTAAATAAGACAATAAGAAAGCTACTTCTTACCCATAATAATTGTATTCTAAGAAAATATATATGGCACTGATTTTAGTAGTAAATAGAATTTACTGTTAAAAGTAAACTCTTTATGAACATGTAAGAAATAAAAAGCTATCATGATAAATAGTAATGTTTATATGTCAGTCTAATTGCTCATAATCAGATGGAAGTAACTGTGAAAAAAAAAGGAACAAGACAGAATATTCTAAAATGCTTATTATGACATAATCATAGCAATTAAAAACCCCAGAGATTCAAACAATGTTTACTGAGCTGTTGTGTATTAATACGGTTATAAAATGTGCTGGCAAAATAGGAAGAAACAAAATTGCCATTACATAAAAATTTCTTTAGAATGCATACATAGGTGTATCTATATAGATATACATATAGATACAGCAGCCAATTAACACATAAATATGAATCAATTAAAAGCCACTTAACTGCATCTTAAATATTAACCACCTCAGAATATTAACTATGTAAATTGCTATTTCTCTGAATTTTTCTATCCATTGCAATGTATTAAATTTATTTTTTCTAGTTAAATTTATTAAGGTGACATTGGTTAGTAAAAATTACTTAGGTTCCAGGTGTACAGTTCTATAGTACTTTGTCTATGTGTTACAATATGTATTCATCACCAAGAGTCAGCTTTCTTTCCATCACCATATATTTAGTTCCCCCTCCCTCCTCTCCCACCATCCTTCCTTATCTCCCTTGCCCCCCTTAGCCACAGATAACCACTAAACTATTGACTATGTCCATGAGGTTTTGTTTCTTTATTATTTTCAGTTTTATATTCCATATATGAGTAAAGTCATGGCTCTTAGCTTTTTCTGTCTGGCTTCACTTAGTATGAGGATCTCAAGTTGCATCCATGTTGTTACAAATTATAGTATTTCATCTTTTCTTATAGCTGAGTAATATGCACATGATTGTGAAGCAAAGTAACATTAAATTTATTGCTAAATAGGATAATGTCTTTATTATGAACCCAAATAATTTCTAAATCAAAATGTCAAGACCATAGTTACTGTTTTCATCACTATATATTTCAGCAGGCTGATTTTATAAACACAGAAGTTAAGAATAGAGAACAAAGCAGTAGTCAGGGTCAGAGATTTAAATTGGAAGAACCAGAGAGACTAAAGGGATATTGAGCTTTAAAATTAAAATCTGAAATAGTAAGTTAGTAAAATCATATGCCCAGGGATGGCTGCTTAAAGTGCTAAAATATGAAATGTACCTTACTTCCACCATAAATACTAACTTCAAGTGTCATTATATCTTTTTCAGCCTAAACCTAAATATCAACAATTTTTAATGTTATTGACATTCAGAGTGGAACCATTCTTTACTGAGTGAGAATGTCATGATCATTGCAGGATGCTCAGTATACGCAGCACTTCCCACAAAAATGTCTGTAGTTACCTCAAATCACTGAAACCTCAAACATTACCATTTCCCAATGCTATATTAGGAATAGTACAGTCTCTAGTTGACAACCATGCCAATAAAAGGCACTCCTCGTTAAAATCACTTGTATAGTTAATCCAGATTTCTGTAACATTTTTGTTTCTCCATGGCAGCATCTATCAATATTATGTAGGAGTAGGAGAACAGTGCAGAAGTACATACCTCCTACTGTTGGCAAGTGACTTCGAATTAAAAAAAACTAAGTCTCTGAAAACCTTCCTAAAGAACATCTACTCCAAATGTATATAATATATTTACACATACGTATTATCACAAGAAGGCTAATGATGTTAATTGCAGACCTATTGGAAACTTTGTGTTGACTTTTCTAATTATTGTCAGACTGCACATTTACACCAGAATGAGAACTTATACCCTTTAGAAACATCGTAGATAGATTTCTTAAATCTGTATATACAGTGCAGTGTAGTTCAAAATTCTTTTGCTTCATTGTGGTATTGCATGGCCTTCCAAATATAATATAGCTAATCTAGTTATAAATAATTTTTGTAGACACTTAAGGGGGTAGTAGCTCAGCCTCTTCTTGTTCCTTGAAGTGGTGTTTGTAGCACTTAGAAGAAACCACTAAAAAATAGTTAGAGAATCACCAGTCTGAGAATAAGATTAGGTCTTTGAAGCAGAAGTGACTTGGTTCATTTACCTCAATAAATAAAAGTGATATTACAACACATAGATACATGAGAGTATAAAATATTTCAGTAAATTTGATTTGAAAGTCTGGTTCCAGGCCTTTATCAATATGATTCCTTAATTATCTCTCCACTCTGTGTTTCATACTTACCCTGTTTTTAAAGTGGTCTTCCTAAAACATAAACATGTTATTCCACAGCTTAAATATTACAGTGGTTTTTTCATCACTAGCAGAGTAAAGGCCAACATCTTTAACATTCTATACTGAGGTTCTGATGATCAACAACTTCTCCACTTTCCCTTCAGTTTCTTCCATATATCTTATTATGCAGCCAAGAAGCACTATTGAAACAGTTTAGGTGTTATCACTCACAGAATGCATTTCTTATTCCTGACAGCAAGAGTTACATGTGCCTTCTTTACTTATAACCCAGATCATACCACAATCACAGCCAAACTACATTGCATCATCTGTATCCCTTTACCTTCTCCTGTGAACTATAAACTAATTAAGGGCAAAGCTGTATATGTACCTGTCTCACACAAAGCAAATACTAAATTTGTTAATTGAATAATGGCTTGATTAGAATTCTATGTTTTGGTAATATTTTCTAATTGAAAAACCCGATCTTTATCTGATCCATTATACTCTTTGTTTAAATTAAATTTATAGTAGCCAAAAGTCATAAAATTGACTTATTGAAGCAACATACTGAACATTATATTTTTCTTGTTGAAAATGTACCACATTATTTTGAACTTTCTGTCTTTAGAGACAAGACACATTTAGATTTTAATTATGTTATCTATTATACAATTCTTCCTGAAAAGTTTGACAAAAATTGCATGAAGGTCTCTATCCAAGTTGTTAATTAAGAATTTCAAATTTGAAAGTACACTCATAGTTTCAAAATCATAGATCTACATACTACATAGAAGCAAAAACAAAGAGGCAGCCAGAATGAGGAAACAGAGAAACATATCTCATATAAGATATCTAGAAATAGAGCTAAATTATGGAGGTAATCAACCTAAAAGAGAATGAGTTTAAAATTAAGGTTATAAGAATGCTTAAGAAACTTTTGAAAACTTCAACAAGTGATGGTAACTACAAAGAAGGACATAAAAACCATAAAAAAATCAGAAATAAAGAATATAATAACTAAAATGAAGACTACACTAGAAAAAATTATCATAAGGTTAGATGAAGCAGAAAATCAAATCAGGGATCTGAAAGACAAGGTAGCAGAAAATACACAATTGGAAGAGCAAAAAAGAAAGAATAATTTTAAGAAATGAGGACAGCCCAAGAGACCTCTGGGACATCAAGCATAACAACATTCATATCACACAGGAGTACCACAAGGAGAAGAGAGGAAGCAAGGAATGGAGAACCTACTTGAAAAAATAATGACTGAAAACTTTCTTAACTTGGTGAAGGAAATAGACACATATTCCCAGGAAGTACGGAGAGTTTCAATCAAGATGAACTCAAATAGGACCATGCCAAAACATCATAATTAAAATGATAAAGGTTAAAGACAAAGACAGAATCCTAAGAGCAGCAAGAGAAATATAACTAATTATTTTCAAGGGAGCTCTCATAAGATTATCAGTAGTTTCTCAACAGAAACATTGTAGACTGGAAGAGAGTGGCAGAAAATGTCTAAGTAATGAAAAATAAGGGCCTACAACCAAGATCATTCTACCCAGCTATTATTTAAAATTAAAGGAGAAATAAAGATCTTTCAAGACTAGAAAAAGCTAAAGGAATTCACTACCACCAGGCCAGTGCTGAAAGAAATGTTAAAATGACTTCTTTAAGCAGAACAAAGGAGAAAACAAGCAAACAAAAGATCAAAATCATGAATAACAACATGGCAATGACTATGTGCCTATCAATAATCACTTTAGGGGAAGCTGGGATGGCTCAGTGGGTTAAGTGCTCACTTTGCGGCCCCAGAGACCAAGGATTGAATCCTGGGTCTGGCCCATGTGGACCCATATGCTGAACTGGGGTGTGACCTCAGTTCAGGTCTTGCCAGGGCCTATGTAAGAGGCTCCCAGCCCAGTTCCTGCACTGTGCAGCCCCGTGCCCACCTGTAGAGTGAAACTATATGAAAAACTAATGCTGTCAACTATGGAGACTGGTCTGGGCCCTCCCCATTCTCTCTGTTTCTTTCTGTCTGTCTCTCTGTCTGTTTGTCTCTCTCTCTCTGTCAAATAAATAAATAAAAATAAATCTTAAAAAAAAAAATCACTTTAAATGTAAATGGTTGACTTCTCAAGATAAAAAGAAAGAGGACCCAAATAAATAAAATCAGAAATGAAAGAGAAGTTACAACACACACCACAGAAACACAAAAGAAATTATGAGAAAATATATGAGCAACTGTATGCCAACATATAGGACAATCTAGAAGATATGAATAGAGTCTTAGAAACACACAAGCTCCCAAGGCTGAATCAAGAAGAAACAGAAAACCTAAACAGACCAACTACCAGAAACAAAATCAAATCAGTAAATAAGAAGCTCCCCCCAAAAAAGAAATCCTGGACCAGATGACTTCACAGCTAAATTCTAACCAAATATTCAAAAAAGAATTAATACCTGCCTTCTCAAACTATTCCAAAAAATCCAAGAAGAGGGCAGGCTCCCAAACTCATTATGAAACCACCATTTCTCTGATTCCAGAAGTAGACAAAAACATTACCTAAATAAATAAATAAATAAATAAATAACACAGACACAAATATCCCTAATGAACATAGATGCAAAAATTCTCAATAAAATATTAGAAAATCAAATTCAACAATACATATTTTAAAAATTGTACACCATGATCAGGTGGGTGGGATTCATTCCTGGGATACAAGGTTGGTTCAATATACATAAACCAGTTAACATAATATACCACATAAACAAAATGAAAAATAAAAATCATGTGGTCATAACAATAGATGCTGAAAAAGCATTTGACAAAATCAAACAGCTATTTATGAAAAAAACTCTCAGCGAAGTAGGACTAGTAGGAACATAGCTCAATATAATAAAGGCTGTTTCTGATAAACACACAGCTAACATCATACTCAATGGGAAAAAGCTAAAATCATTTTTAAGATTAGGAACAAGACAAGTATGCCCACTGCCACCACTCTTACTCAGTTTAGAAATATAAGTCCTGGCCATAACAATCAGACAAGAATAAGAAATAAAAGGCATCCAAATAAGAAAAGAAGTTGAAATGCCATTATTTGCAGATGACATGATTCTATAGTAGAGAACCCCAAAGATTCCAAACTGGAATTATTGGAACTGACAAATGAATTTAGTAAAATAGCAGGATACAAAATTAATATCCAGAAGTCAATTGCATTCTTATATACCAATAACAGGCTAGCAGAAAAAGAAATTAAGAAAATTCCATTTACAACTTTATCAAAAAAACAAACAAAAAAACACCTAGGAATAAATCTAACCAAGGAAGTGAAAGACCTGCACTCAGACAATTGTAAGACACTGAAGAGAAAAATTGAAGAAGATATAAATAAATGGAAACTCATACCATGTTCATAGATAGCAAGAATTAATATAGTTAAAATGCTACCCAAAGCAATCTACAGATTCAACGCAACTCCTATCAAAATACCAATGTCATTTTCCACAGAATGAGAATAAATAATCCTAAAATTTATATGGAACCATAAAAGACCTAGAATAGCCATAACAACCCTAATAAAGAACAAAGTTGGAGGAATTTTACTACCAGATATCAAATTATACTTCAAGGCCTTAGTTATCAAAGCAGCATGGTTTTGGTACAAAAACAAAACAAAATAAAACAAAAAAGAAAACAAACACCATAGATCAGTGGAAAAGAATAAAGAACCCAGAAATAAATACATGTATATATGGCCAATTAACCTATGACAAAGGAAGCAAGATTCTACATTGGAGTAAAGATAGTCTATTCAATGGTGCGTTGAAAACTGGACAGATACATGCAAAAAATGAAATTGGACCAACTTCTTACACCATATACAAAAATAAACTCAAAATGAATTAAAGACTTAAATAGAAGACCTGAAACCATAAAACTCCTAGAAGAAAATATAGAAAGTAACCTCTCAGACATTACCCTTAGCAACACCTTCAAAGACATATCTCGTTGGGCAAGGGTGGCAAAGAAAAAATTAAACAAATGAGAGTACATAAGACTAAAAAGTTTTTTTTTTAATTTTTATTTTTTACAGCCAAAGGACCTGTCAACAAAACAAAAGGACATCCTACAGAATGGGAGAAGATACTTGCCAATGAAGCATCTGATAAAGGCTTAATATTCAAAATTTATAAGATACTCATACTATTCAACATCAAAAACAACAACAACAAACAACTCAATTAAAAAATTGGCAGAAGACTTAAATAAACATTTCTCTAAAGAGGATATACAGATGGCCTATACATGAAAAGATGCTCAACATCACTAATCAAGAGAAGTACAAACCAAAACCACAGTAAGATACCACCTCACCCCTATAAGAATGGCTATAAACACAGAGACCTATGGACACACTCAATAGCTTGGTGATTGACTGAGGGAAGGGGAGGAGCGGGGAAGGAGAGAGGGAGGGGAGGTGGGAGAGGGCACCAGCATCATGGACACACTCAATAGTTTGG
>PVKE010031827.1:0-18819 GCA_004027555.1 Craseonycteris thonglongyai
TGGCTCAGATAATAACTGACCTCAGTTGTGGTTTTTGTTCATATGAAACCAGAGTTCACAGAGCATTTTAAATAATGACCAAATTTTCTAACTTCTGCAGAAGAAGGATAATTTTTTTTAAATATATTTTTATTTATTTTTGACAGACCGAGAGAGAGAGAGAGAGAGAGAGAGAGAGAGAGAGAGAGAGAGAGAGAGAGAGATAGATGGCCGATTGCTGGAGGAGGCTTGGGGATAGAGTTTTTGTTCTCTCCTGGAGAACTGGGATGGGCGCAAAAATAACAGGCTGCAGGTCCTGAGTAGCATGAGGTGGACAGTGTGGGTAACTCTGACTAAATGGGCACTGACCTAGAGATTCTGCCGTGCTGGAGCCAAGCCACAGAACCCCAAATTGTGCCCTCCCTATTTAGGCCTGAGGGACTAAGAGCCACTACTTGGTGCCAAAATCTGAAAAGGACTTGGATCCTTCAGCCAACGCCCCAAGCTCCTTATCTGTAGCAACTTAATTCTGCATTTTAGGGGACTAAAATTTTTAGACTCCATAGAGAAGGTTTTTATTTAAATGTGGAGTCCAAGGTTTGAAAACTGCTTATTCTCAAAAACAGATTCATGCTCTAGATATGAACATAATTTTAAGAAAATAGAAACTTCAAATTCCAGTCCTATTTCTACCATAAACCAGTTGTGTGACTTTGGACAAGTAATTTGATCTTTCCAGAATTATCTGTTAAAAATGAAATTGGTAATATTTCCCACATAATTTCTAGCTCCCAAAACAAGCTTTGAAATACAGATGTGTTTAAAGTCGTGAAAGAGAATTTTATGCCTTACATCTAAGTCACTGAAATGAAGGGAAAAAGTAATGGTACTAAATAATGCTTGCATCCACACTTTTGACTGTTTAAAGACAATGAAATTTAGGCAATAAAAATCTCAATAGAATAAAATTGTCTTCATAGCACATGTGGAATATTACCAAACTTAAGCCTAAATCTTAGCATCATTAAGAAGGGTTTATTTCTTTCTTTAAGGCAAGGCTTTTTATGTAAGTAGGGAAATAAAAACATTAATGTTGATTAGGTGTAAGAAACTAATACTTTTTGTTTTATCAATCAGACTTTTAAAGGCTGATTATATTTGGGGGAA
The DNA here is from genome assembly GCA_004027555.1 of Craseonycteris thonglongyai. Taxonomy (NCBI): domain Eukaryota; kingdom Metazoa; phylum Chordata; class Mammalia; order Chiroptera; family Craseonycteridae; genus Craseonycteris; species Craseonycteris thonglongyai. The sequence continues at coordinate 1,147 of PVKE010031827.1, forward strand.
CGATCAAAGAAATTTACTTCTAAAATTGGCATTGGTTAATCTTATGCTTGTTGCACTTTAATAAAAACTAAGATGAAAATTTAGTTGAATGATTCTATTGGGCTAGTGTATATATATATTGTATTGATAACTTTATTAGGCTTATATTTGTCAGTAAAAGTTGTATAGGTTCCAGGTATACAACTCTTTCTGTCACCATATATTTAGCTCCCCACCTCTTCTCTTCCAATAATCTTTAAGTGCCATTAGCTCTGGGGACCTGTATTCTCAGATACTTTCTGTGGATTCAAGTTAATTGCCCATGTAGGTTGCACAGAGAGACCGGTAGACACGTCAGAATTGTTTCAGTTGTATGGCAAACATGTACCATGGATTGTGGATCGTGCTTTCTGAGGCTATTCTTGCTCTTGTTTTGGGGGGCGGGGGGCGGGAGAGGAGGAATCAGTAATTGAGTTTCTTTTGAAAGGAGCAAATTTTAAATGGTAAATGACATAGCATATTATACTTAGAAGAAGCTAGAGTAATAAGATTTGGGTTCTAGGTCTGTATTCTTGTGCTCTTAACCAATTTGAAACTCTGTTACTTTATCTGCAAAATGAAGGGGTAGTAGAGGAGATTAAGTTCGAGGGTTTTTATGTCTATAAACCTTTATGAGGCCTCTGTACAACCATGTCCATCCTTGATTTCATATAGTCATTCAACTAGCTGTTTAATGAATACGCCTTCCCCAAGAGCTTACAGTAGTAGATATTGCCGTAATTGCTAGGAATTTGAGTCAGTTCTAGACTTGATTTTAGCCACCTAACTTTAGTATATTGCTTACAGTCCAGTTGAAGTATTATATATTCAGCAAACATTTTACAAGTATTCAACGATATTCTAGGTACTCTTTTATTGAATGGTATATTTTCTACGGTGCTAAGTTTTCAATTAATTGCAATAAAAATTAGTACCAATGATTCACATACAAAATGGCCATGTTATCTTCACTGGTTTCATTCTCTGCCTTTCTCCTGGAAGTTCTTCACTGAGCTCATTAATTAGGTTCTTTTGGCTTTGGGTTCATTTCAGCCAATATGAGACTGGAGGGCTGGAAGAGATTAATGAGACGATTTATTCCCTGTCATCTTCTACTGGTTGTGGTTTAGATTTGGCTGCATTCCGCGGGTTTGGCCAACCTTTCATTCCATTAACTAAGGCACTCTTCCCAGGTACTGGCAGCTCTCCCTGTTCAAGCAACTGTTTCCTTTCTTGTTTCCCTTTATTAGGCCTAATGGTGTTAATGGCTTCACACTACTGCTAGCCTGAGAATGCTTCTCTATCCTATGTTGGTTCCCATTAATTTTGCCCATATCTTTACAGATTGCGCTTGTATTCTTTTAATGATATCTTTTGAGTTGGACTGTCATGACCCTGACTTTGATATTATCATTTAACATCTCATACCACTATAAGTATGCAAGTAGTGTATGAATATAAAACCACAATGCTTTTTATATGATACTTGATTAGGAAGGAGGGGAAGTAGGAAAAAAAAATGATGACTGACCCAAGTTAACTTTGATGAGGGGAGAGGGGTAAGGTGATTAAGAGGATAAAAGGGGCTTTTTATTCTGTGTCTACTGTGCTTTGCTCATTTCACTAGATACCTACCAACCACCGAAAGCAACTTATAAGAATGTCAACAATTACATCTATCTCTGCCAACCCAAATAACAATACTTGTTTTGGGAGTGACTATCATCTTACCTAATTAAACCAATCCCCTAAATTAATATATAAATTAAAAGTTTTGATGAAATTTTTGCACTATGGGTTTCCACATTCTTTCTTGGTAGTTCTTCCATGTTAAGTAAATACAGTTCTTTTATGTCAGTGGCTGCTTGTGACCACTGGAGAACTAAACGTTCTGCCAAATCGCTCTTCTCAGATAAGAAATCAAGAGATGTTTTTAAAATTATTTTAAAATTTCCCTGATGAATGGATCCCAATCATGGCTTTATTATTTATAGATATTAGCATTGTGGAAGTTTTATTTAGAGATTATCTTCAGATTATTTAGAAAATATAAATAAATACATAATGAACATTAAACCATTTGGATATAATCTTAAAATTATTTGGAAACATTGGTTAAGTGAGAATCTAGAAAAAATCCAGTGACATAATTTACCATTAATACACAATAAAAGCCAACTAATAATCAATTGCTGTAGTTTTTTTTTTTATTATTTATTGCATCAAGATTTGGAGTAATACTGTTCCCTATGAAATATCTTAATTCATGTATTTCAGAATCAGCTATACGCTTTTGTTTATTCAATAGAAAGATAATTTGGCACAAATCAGCTATTCTTTGCTTAAGAGGAGTACTATATTCCTTCAGTAGGTTCACAGAGGTACTTCTCCTTGAGTAAAAATATTTACTTTCTTCATGGACATGAATTCTGCTGATCAGGGAGTGAAAGTAAACCAAGAGCCTGCATCCACAGTACTTCTGAATCTTTATCATAATGATAAAAATAAAATGCTTTGAGAATAATGTCATTCTCAGTGTCTCAAACAGTCCTCTAAAATCTATATTCTGTGTATAGAAAGTATGGATAGTCCATTCAATATTTATTCATTTATATCGACTGTAAAAGTTACTGCTGGAAGGAGGCAAGAGTAGAGGCCGGGGAAATTCCTGAAGACCGTACAGAGGGCTGAAGAGAAAATGTGGGAAAACGACCACTACTTAAGGTGTGCACACAGAGGTGGTGTTCACAAAGGAGGATGGAAGGGGGTCAGAAAGGTAGGAGGAAATAAGGAGAATAGGATGATCCAGAAGCCACAAGTAGCAGGATAGCAAAACCAAATACTCATGAACAATGTTTATACAAAACTAGATGAGGGTTATTCCTGTGAACCCCAACATAAAATTAGATGGGGAAAAACCATCCATTACCACAGCACCTAGAAGGTATTTGCATCCATGTAGCAGAAAAGCAGAGAAAACAGAGGGGAATTTAAAAGACCCCCAAACGAGAATCTGTAAAACAGCAGCTGAAACTGGGAAGCATTTTATGACTGGAGGTTCGGAGCCCTCAGGAATGCAGGTCTGGTTCACACCACTAGATATGCTCCTAAGACCAGCGGAGGTCTTAGCTGAGAAGGTGAGCAGAATCTAGACTGAATGAATGGTGGAAGTAATTGATGAGTATTTGTGGTTCTGAGCCTAGCTGCAGAAGCAAGGCCTGAAGTTCACAGCCCAATATCCTTCTGCTTCTTGCATACAAATGAGTAGTGTTAAAAAAATTTAAGTATATATTTATCATATATAAATATTTTCTTATGTGTAAATATATTGAAAATATTTATATCTAAGATTTTCTTTGTTGATATGTAACAACATATTATTTGTTGGTATGTTCTACATGAAAGGTAATATCGGTATCTTTCTGTAACTTAAAAAAATCTAACATGAAATCTTGGAGACCCTTTAATGTCACTCTACATAGATCTTCTTATGCTTTATTTACTGCTGCATTGAATTCATTGTTTACTTAGGTTGGTCCTTTAGGAGTTCATTTTCCTTATCACAGTCAACTGTGAAATGATTATCTTTTGTACATCCTCCTTATGTGCAGTTGTAAATCTATATAAAAGTGGAATTGATGGGTTATAATCGACATGGTCAAATGTTCTCCAGAGTAGGGGTCCTCAACCCCTGAGCTGCAGGCCGATACCCTTCCATGGCTTGCCACAAATTGGGCCACACAGCAGGAGGTGAGTGGCAAGTGAGCAAGAGAAGTTTCATCTGTATTTGCAGCTGCTACCCCTCACTCACTTTACCGCATGAGCTTTGCCTCCTGTCAGATCAGCAGCGACATGAAATTAGTTGTATAATTATTTCATTATATGACAATATAATAATAAAATAAAGTGCACAGTAAATGTAATGCACTTGAATCATCCCCAAACCATACACCCCCCTACCCTGATCTGTGGAAAAATTGTCTTCCACAAAACTGGTCCCTGTTGCCAAATATAATAATGTAATATTAATAGAAATAAAGTGCATAATAAATGTAATGCACTTGAATCATCCCAAAATTGCCCCCCCCCCACCCCACACACACACACACTGGTCTGTGGAAAAATTGTCTTTCATGAAACCTGTTCCTGGTGCCAAAAAGATTGGGGACCACTGGTTTAGAGTAGCCATTTACTCTCCCACCAGCAGTATATGATACACCTTTCCCCTCAGACCATCACCAACACTTGATGTTGTGAGCCTTTTTATTTATTTTTGCCAATATCACCTCTGGGGATTGGGGAGGCGGACAACAACTCATGAGTTAATTTTAATTTTCCTGATTATTAGTGAAGTTGATTATCTTTTTAAATGACCATTTGCGTTTGTTTTGTAAATTGCCTGTTGATATCTCTTATTAGTATTATTTTTTTTATATACAACTTGTTTTTCAAACTTTCTTTACTGTCATTAGATTTGTGACTCTTAGTAAATGCCTCACCTCTTCAAATCGACAAAGAAGAATTAATCAGGCTGGATCCCTCTTTAGTTTTCTGCCATGAAACTTATAAAACGACCTTAATTCCTGCCCACCCTTTTTTCCTTCCTTCCTTTGTCAGTAGTCTGTACCATATGTAGTGCCTATCTCTCCATTTCCTGAGTATGTTATCATTTTTGAACACCTATTGTCATTACAGTGTTTTGAGAATTTTCTCATCTCTGACTTATACCTTCCTAAGGTAGAGGCTAAAATTCACCTCCTCACTTGCCCTTGCTGCTATTGTATCTTTGTGGGACTCAGGCACCGCCAATGGTACATACCTACTTTAGAAAAGAGTAACAGAAAAAAGCACCACCTGGAGTCTATTTTGTGTTAAATTCTGTAGTAGAGGCTTTTGTCTTTCAGTTGATGCAGTGGCCGAAGTTCTGAGGTCTAATTTCCTGGGTCATCAGGTGATTTCCAGTATTTGTTATCAGTGGTGCCAGTAGAGGGATATTTGCTGAAATAGTATGACTTTGAGTGTTGCTTCTGGCTATATAGGTTTCAGACTTCACTTTTCCAGGGATTTTTTGAGCTATTTTAATAATTCCCTTTTATGCTTGCTTGGACTGGCTACAGTAAGTTCTGCTATTTGCAACTAGTAGGCTTGATTGAAGGATTAACATTCAGAATATATAATCACTTGTATTTTTTTTTCACATATAAATGACCTCTTTCTGGGGAAGCCGGGATGGCTCAGTGGGTTAGGCGCTCACTTTGCAGCGCCGGGGACCGAGGATTGAATCCCGGCCCCGGCCCGTGTGGACCCATATGCTGAACTGGGAGCTCCTCCAGTTCAGTTCTCTCTCTGTCTCTGTATCTCTCTCTCTCCCTGTCAATAAATAAATAAATAAATAAATAAAAAATATATATAAATGACCTCTTTCTATTGATTAACTATTCTCAGCTTTAATTTCAATAGTCCCTTCTGTGTTCATTGAGGTTGCCATCTTGACCCACCATATATTTATTTTCTTCCTTTTTACAATTATTCTTCTTGAATGAATTGTGAAACACTCACTGGCTTCATTTCCTCATCTTCCACTTTTTAACTCACTTCAAGCTGGGTCCCATCTTCATCATTCAATAGAAATGGTTTTTGCCATAGGACAAGTAAGGGATGTGCCACTAAATCTGATGGACACTTTCTAGTTTAATCACTTGATCTTTTGGGAGGATGAATTATATTGGTATACAACTAGAGGCAAGAAGACATTTTTTATATAAAAAAAGAAAATATTGTACTTAGAAGTAAGGTAGACACAGAAAACTAGTATAGAGACTCCTAGATATAATCAAACTTTCTATCTCCCTCTCTCCCTTCTTTCCTCCTTCCCTTCCTTCCTTCCTTCCTTCCTGTCATCTGTCTGTTAATTTTCCTTGTAAATACAAAAAGAACAAATTAATAATAGCACTAAGAAATAAGAAAGGGTGCTACTCTAAGGGACCAGAAATTGTTCATATTTCTGGTCCCTTAGAGTAGCACCCTTTCTTATTTCTTAGTGCTATTATTGTTCATATATTGTGCTAATATTGTTCATATTTCTGGTAAGTTAGAAAGCAGATAGTATAAGATTAACAAGGTAGAGAAAACCATAGCCCAAAATAAATAAAGCAGAAGAGTATTAGAAAGGTAAAATAGCTTTAGAGAAAAGTCAGAGTCAACAATAATACAGAGAACAATAGAGAACCCGTAATTGATTTAAAAAGTCAATTTTACATGGCTGGCCAGAGGTACACTCTGCCCCCCACCCCCCCATACACTCTCTAAAAAAAGTGAAATACATGTTTAATAAGGAGTCCTCAAGGGGGGAAGAGACCTGAGAGATAATCAGAACTAAGCTTAAAGTAGCTAAATAGTGTTAGAAGTTCAGAATAGATGCTGAATAAGAGAAGAAAATTTGGAAAGAATTTACACTTGTTGTGCCAAGCCCTTTTTATTTTGGTAGTTAGGTTCAGTGGGTGGGCTGTATCCTAGCCTCCCTTCCTTCTTCATGCCCACATGTAATTTATATTGCTGTACTCTACTCTTTCACGTCACTCCCACCAGTTCACTTACTCAGAGGAGAGTCCAGTTAGGGAACTAGACCCATACAACTGTAGAGGGAATCCATGATAATGACTGTACTGATTAACCCCATCCTCTATGTATAACTATGTATCTACAGATGTTTGAGGAAACCCAATAGCATGAAAGAGAAGGCTCAAGATGATAAGGAAAACAATGGCAGACAAAACAAAACATTCAAAACCTAGAATGAATTTTAAATAAATTCTAACTTTCTACCTCAGACACCTTTTAGTATTGATTAAATCTGTAGGCAAAATAATAGATTGGTATGAAAAAAGAACAATCAGAGAGCAAGAAAGAATTTTTAGAAAATAAAAACATAATTAATGACATCTTAAAAAGAGCTAACTAGTAGAATGGACACTTTTAAAGGAGAAATGAATGACCTATAAGTTAAAATTGATGTAACTACCCAAAATGTAGTGAAAAATAAATGAGGAAAATAAGAAAGAATTATGTGGAAAGATAATATGAAAGAATAATTCCAGGAGGCTCCATATCTATCTAATAGACATTCCAGAAACAAATTATACAGAAAACGAAGGGGATAAAATAATAGGATAAAAAAATTCTCTGTGTTGGAAATACACACAAGATTGTAAGTGCCCATCAACTGTCTAGTATGATGGATGAAAAAGATTCACACTTAGGCAAATAGTGATAGATTTGCAGAACTCTGAGAATAAAATGTTAATTTAAAATAATTATAATTGGAGGATATTAAACTTAAAAACTTTTGTGCATCAAAGGACACTATTAATAAAGTGACAAGGAAACTCATAGATTGGGAGAAAATATGTGCAAATTACAAAATTGGTAAAGGATTACTGTTCAGAATATATAAAGAACTTCTTCAACTCAACAACATGAAAGTAAACAATCTGGTTAAAATTTGGGCAGAGAACTTGAATAGATATTTTCCCAAAGAACATACACAAATATCCAAAACCACATAAAAAGATGTTCAACATATCTAATCATTAGGAAAATGCAAATAAAAGCCACAATGTCATACCACTGCACATCTTTTAGGATAGTTATTATCAAAGAAACAACCAAGGAAATAAAACACCACTACCCTCCTGTCCCCCCCCCCCCGCCAAATGGAATTACTAGATGATTTAGCAATACTACTTCTGGCACGTAGCCAATGGAATTGAAAGCGGGAACTCAAAACAGGTATTTGTACACCTATGTTCATAGCAGCATTATAATTATGCACAGTAGCCAAAAGGTGGAGGCAACACAAGTGTTTATTGATAGATGAAAGCATAAACAAAATGTGGTATACATCTACAATGGAGTATCATTCAACCTTTAAAAGGAGGGAAGTTCTGACTCATGCTACAACGTAGATGACCCTTAAGGGCTTATACTAAGTGTCAACCAATGGTCACTGGTGCCAATTCAGTACCAAGAGGAATTTCCAACTTGGGGTGCAGTGAAGGAGGAAATTATTCAGTGCAAACAGCTCAGTTGTGATAAAGCATGGCTGCAGAAGAATTCAATAGTGTTATAGCTCAGTTACAAGACAGCACAGCCGTGGAACAACACAGCTGTAAAACATCCTCAGTGTGTCTGGTTTTGGAGACTGATGTCATTAGGACAGGCAGACAGAAAGGAAAGGTACATGAGAAGTGAGGGAAGCAACGTTACACAGATCTGCAAGGATGAGCTAGAATTCACAGGACAAACAGGAACATGGATCAGGCCCTCATGGCCACCACCCCTCCAAATTTGATGACCGGTGATCTGCAGTAGAAGCCTGCACCTTTAGTCACAGAACTAAACATGCACATGCACCTAGCCCAGGAGTTAGAGAAGCAGAAGGAGAAGATCCTGCGAGAGCTAGAAGAATATGTCTGCTCCTTGTCTTTCATCTCCCAAGTTATGACAAATGTCTCTTGTGGCCCAACCTAATTGGTAACCATATAAGGAAGGAAAATTATGACAAACTAAATTCTCGCTTAGCTAAGTTGACACAATACAAATTAATTACATCGTCCATGTCTTAATTTTCACAAGGAGAATCTATTTATGTCTGATTTGTATAATTAAAAATTTAGAAGAAAAGAATATGATTTTAATTTTTCTAAATAATTTTACAGGACTTGTATAATCCTGATATCAATTCAGAAAAAGATAGCACAAAATAGAAAGCTAAAGATGAAGTTTACTTATAAGCCGAATGAAAAGAAATGCAAAATGAATCCAGGAATATATTAAGAAATAATAAATTGGAGTAGAGTAGTGTGGTGTATCATAGGAATGTAAGGATGAGCTTATGACATTAACAAATTAAAAAAGAAGAAATATGATAGTCTCTATAAATGTAGAAAGAAAACATAGGAAAAATTCTAAATTTGTAACTTGATAAAGAGTATATAGCGAACAGTTTTAGTAAACTTGATATTTAGTTGTTAAACATTTTAGCATTATAATCAGATACATTATGAAAATGCTTGCTAGTACTCTTAACTTTTTATTGGCAGTCTGGCCAAAACAATAATACAATGAAAGAAAAGTGGCATAAATATTTATGAGGAGTCAGAATATTATTATTCATAAGCAGTCTGATTTCATTACCACGAAAATGAAAGAAAATGAACTGGAACCCCATTAGAATAAACCAGCGAGTTTAGTAAAGAAACCTGAGGTTGAGCTACAATAATTACTGTCCTCCAGCAATAAACAACATAACAGTAGATCACACAAACAAAAGCCAACTGGACCCAGTAGCCTGTGGGACAATGTCACACATTCTAGGGGCTGTAGACTTCTTATTTTTTCCTTTTTTCTTCTTTGAATGAGAAACACCTGGGTGTCCCAGTTACTGGATGCCCTTTGTCCCGCCCAGATTCCTCTGGAAAAGTTTGGTTCACACCACACAACACTTAAACCCTTGCACCCACCCTCACTAAGATAAACAGTGCAGAGATGTTCAGAGGTGCAACCACACGGGGGAAAATGGGCTCTGGCCCAAAGGCTGTGTGTGTGGGTGCATGCTTGCGTGCTTGCATGCCTGTATGTGCACAAGCATGTGTGTGTATGTGTGTGTGTTCGGTGGTGTTAGGGCCTGGGCAGTACAGCTTGAAACCAGCACAGGAAGGGAGCAGTATATATGCAACCTCAGATCTGTAATCTTTCAGGGGTGAGCCCTGTCTGGGTTCCATTTTGCATGGTGACTCTTTATAGACAACACCCCCAAACTGCTAGTAGATAAAAGTTAATGACTCATGATTACATAAGTAAAAAAATCATTAACCATTCATAAAAGATTACTGCCTTATTTATATGCTTTGACTATCATGGCTAATTACTAGTTTGTACTAAGATAAACTGTTATACTCAAAACCATTAGAGTTTAATAAAAAGTGATAATATATATTTCTGTCAAAAATGTAAGTGTAATGCTGGAAGGATCAGAAGGAAGTACAAAAATAAAATATATTTGAAAAATAATGGCTAAAATGTTTTCAAATTTTCTGAAAACTATAGATTGATGGAGCCAAGGAGTACAAAGCATTCCAAGCAGACTAAGCACAAAGAAATCACTCTAAGGAATATTTCAAAATTGTTAAAAAATAGTGATAAATAGAAAAACTTAAAGGGATCTAAAGTAATAGGACACATTATGTAGAACAAAAAGGCAAGAAAGGGGGATGCTGGGATAGCTCAGCAGTTAAGCACATGCCTTGCAACTGTAAGGTCTGGGGGTCAAATCCTAGCACCAACCAGTGAAAACCCATATGCTGAACTGTATTGCAACTGGTAACTGCTGAGATGGCTCAGTGGTGAAGGTTTTCACTTCCCATGTACGAGGCTCCCAGTTCAGTTCCTGCCCTGCACAGCCCCACACCCACCTGTGTGGAATGAAACCATGTCACAAATAATGTACAACTATGGAGACTGCTCTGGGTCCTTTGTCCCCTCTTACCTTCTCTTAAACAATAAAATATATCTGAAAAAAAAAAAAAGACAGAAAAGACTGAACATTTCTCATCAGAAATAATACAAGCCATGAAAGAATGGGATGACATTTTTAAAGCACTGAAAGGTAAAAAATTCAACCTGGAACACTAATTCTTCAAAAATGTTCTTCAGAAATTAAGGTGAAATGGAATTTGTTTTTCACCCAAACAAAGCCAAGATAATTTGTTGTTAGGAGAACTACACTACAAGAAATGTTAAAAAAAACTTTTTAGGTAGAAGGAAAATCGTAAATCAGTGGAGACTTCAACTTACACAAAGGAATTGAAAGCAGGAACCGAAAAAGCTAAGATTGTGAATAAATAAAATATTTCTATTTCTCAGTTTCTTTCAAGAAAATTATCTTTAAAGATAATTGACCAGATAAAGTTGAGAAATGACTCCTGATTCTACCAGTTAGAGCATGATAGTGGTAAGTGAAGCAAACAGCTTCAATTTTCTACCTGTTTTCTAAGTAGATCCTGCCACTGGTTGCAATATACATTTAGTGTAGATGAGTGTGTAACTATCCAACTAATTTTGTGTGGTCCGGGAAAGGTACATAGGAATGCATAATTCACTCCATATAAAGAGTTAATACAGCAATTTTTTTTAAAAAAAGATTTTTAAAAATTGTTTTTGATAGAGACAGAGAGAGGGCCCAGAGCAGTCTCCACAATTGTGCATAATCAGTTTTCCACATGGTTTCATTTCACCCACACAGGTGGGCAGGGGCCACCGGGGTGGGAACTGGGCTGGGGCCTCCTGTATGGGAGGCACGTACCCTTGAGCTGAGAGCCAAACAGGGGGCCTTCCACATGGGAAGCTCACCCTGGCGGGAACCGAACATGGAAAGCACACCCCAGTTCAGCATATGGGTCCACCCAGGCTGGGGCTGGGATTTGATCCTTGGTTCTGGGGTTGCAAAGCCAATGCTCAGCCTGCTGAACCATCCTGGCTTCCCCAACAGGTCAATACTGTATTGACCTCAAGCAATTTATATTCTGCTAGAACCCCCCATTCTCACAGAGCTAAGCTGGGAGTTATTTTCATAAGAGCACTTTAGTAATATATTTAAGAAAATTTACACTCAAACCAACTCACACTTGTAAAACAAACCCAAAATCTGCATTGCTTTCTTCTATTAAATTTTAGCTCCACTAGGTGGAGGCATTTGCTCAGTTTTATGGTTCACACGAAAGAGGCCAAGGCTAGCCAGGGTAGTAAGCCTGGGAATAAGTCAAAAAGAAGGCAAAAAGCCCACCCCAGGCCCGGTGCTTGGCGTTTTATTTGCTTGGCAAATGTATCCACATTGCTATACAGAGTGTAGTATTTTAATGTTTAGCAAAGAAAAGTAGCAAATTTTCTAGATTGATAAGGTATAAATTTTTTGGTTTTGTTCCAGTAGTTTGAACTTAAAAATAGCTCCTCTAGATTGAATAGATTATTAGCCACGTATCTTAAGTTTTCTCATTTAGTCCTGTTTGACAGTTCTTGCATTCAATTGTAATGTATCAAGTAACGGTCTATAACAATAAATACATACTGTTTTCACTATATTTTAGATATTTTATATTTAAGTAAGATGACAATATAAGGGCTATTATTACTAGATAACATATTTTTTCTGTAATACTTTAGTCTTTACATTAGTAACTTCAGGTAAATTGACACTTTCCAATAATGGGGAAACAATATTCTTTTTTGAATGTGCGATGAAAGTGACAAAAATGTATGGGACAGTTCTTAAAGTAAATGAAAAATAAAAGGCCCAATGGGTTGTGGGGAAATTTTTTTCAATTTGAAGCTTTTTGTGGTTATCTTGGGTTTGTACTTTTCTGTTTTTATGTATTAGTACTAACATTATATGGAAATAATAGCTTCCTATTTAAATAAGAAATTTATTTGCTCTTTAGTTTGTATTTGAAGTTATAGTGCTCTGTCATCAGTTAATTTACTTCAAGGAAGTAAGTCTCTGAAATAATGACTTTTCTAAAAGCAACCGAATTCTCTTTTTATGTGATTTGTTAAAAGTCTTTCTTGTATGAATACTATTGTCTCTAGTTTTATTGTTTTAAGTATACTGTATTAATTATCTACAGCTGTTTTCATAAATTGATTCAAAACACAATAGACTTTTGTCCTCCAATTCCTTAGAGAAAATGTACGAATTGATGTTATTATTATTTTATCTTACATCTATGGGAAAGGAATGACAAATCAGAGTATCATTAGACACTTTTAGAATTTTTAGAAAGTTTTAGAAATTGTTAGAATTTTTTATATCTAATATATCTTGTCCCATTAAAAAAAATTCGATTTTCCATTTAGAGCACTTATTCTGTATACATTGGATAAACTAAGATGTCCATAAATCTAAAAATTGACTTTCTGTTTAGACTAAAGCCCTGGCCCGCCAGTTGGTGGAGCTAGGCCACCTAGGGACTGGAGCCGTGGTGAAAAGGAAAGATTTTGAAGCCAGGAAGGCAGCGATAGAGATTGAAAGGCTGGCTGAAAGAGCTCAGGAAATGTAAGTACCCATCTTCCAAATCTAGACTTTATAGTATAGCATAGAGTCTCTGGAAAAATCCTATTTTGTTGGCATTGCTGTAATTTAGACATTTTGGTTGAGCAGGTGGAACTTGGAATATCCTGTGTGTGTTCTGCAGATCAGAAACTGGAGGAACCGTAGTAGACTTGCAAAAAAGCCACCTGCCACTTGGAGCTACTAATTTAAGAAATATAAATACTGGAATATGGTCATTACACCAAAAAGTCCTATAAAAAATTAACTGAATGTTATTGGCTTTATGTATTTATATAATAAAAATATTAGTGACTTTTACCTTAGAATTCCTTGCACTTTTGAGGCCTGTAAACCTTTGGCATCATTTATGTTCTCACCTTTTTGTAAACACTGGTTCATTAACTCCATTAATGATTGTTGGCTTTTGCTAATGTTACTAATATATGGTTACATAAAATATATTAAACATTGAGATGTACACCTAAAGTGAACTGTATCAAACTAAAACAGAAAAAGACTTGAGAAAGGAATTACCTATTTTTAAAAATGACATCTAAAGTTGTAAATGTTGGAGAGGATAATTACTTAGAAATCAGTACATTATTCTTAGATCACGCTAAAAATATAGCCAGTAATTATGAGTAAAAATCTCCTATGTATTTGTTATAAAAAGTAACATTTAGTAGTGGAATATGAATTGGTTCTGGGAATGTGCAATTTTGATCGATTGTTGTAGTGGTTATTATTGTGTTTCAGAACCAAAGGATATTAGAATTTAAAATACTGACATTTGGTAATATATTCGTTTCCTATTGCTGCCATAACACATTACTGCAAACTTAGTGGCTTAAAATAACACAGATGTATTTATTCAGAGTGCTGTAAGTAATAAGTCAGAGTACAATGGCTCAGATGTGTTCTCCGCTCAGTATATCACGAGATTGAAATCCTGGTGTTGGCTGGATTGATTTTCTTCCTGGAGGCTCTGAGGATGAATCTGCTTCTACACTTATTCAGGTTGCTGCTCGAATTCAGTTCCTTGTAATTGTAGGACTGAGGTCCCATTTCCTTGTCAGCTGTCATTTGGGGACTGAGTTCACTCCTACAGGTTGGCTATGTTCTTTCTGATGCTTTCCATGTAGTCCCCTCCTACAAGAGTGTCCAGATCCTCTCACCCTTCAATGACTTTCCGCTTTCGCAGCATCATTCCTAACTCCAGCCAAGATCTCTCCTTTTAATAGTTCATGGGATCACAGCAGATCTATCTGATAATCCAAGGTTATCTCTCTATTTTAAGATCCATAACCTTCATTATATCTGTAAAGTTTTTTCCATGTAAAACAACATGTTTGCAGGTTCTAGAGCTTAGGGTATGGGCATCCTTGGGGGACCATTTTGCTTAGCATAGGTAATTTATATAAAGCTTTACTAATTTATTCAACACTGTATACTTCTAGTCTTCGAAAACTGAAATGATGCTAAGTACATGTGTTCAATGTGAGTCGAGTCTTCTCTTTCTGTAGGTATCAATAAATGCTTATCAGTTGGGAGCAGAGGTAGAGAGATATTTGTGAGATTTTTATAAGGAATTTGTGTATATTCATGTTTTATTAGAGATGTATCCTATTTCATATCAAGAGGAGTATGTCATGTTTAAAGTGTAAATTCCATCTGTGTTCATGTCCATGTTGCATTTGAGGATCAAAGTGGATATTTATCCTATACATTTGTCTCTTTCACTGGCCAGAGCTGGAAGTCATTAGGCTACTTAAATGCCAGTCAGGGAGACTAATCCCCACCCAGAGCTGCTAGAACTGGAAGGCCCTTTCATCTCCAGATCTTCTCAGCCCGCATTTATAATGCGTGGGCCCCATATGTTTCCTCTTGCCCCATGTGCGAGTCAGTTTGCTCCCTTTCCTCCCAGGTCTGTGGTAATGTTGTTGGGAGCAGGGCCAACCATGTCGTAGAGCCAAACATGCTCTGTGGCTGTATTTGCTGGAGAATTACTTTGAAAATTTCCAAGAGCATCTAACTGCCTGCCACTAGTACCAACTTGGAAAACTTGATTCCACTATCAGCTTAGCCTACCTTAACTTGTGCAGTGTGCAGATGAGCAACCCCAAGTCGATCACCGTCCTCTGCTCTAGCAGTCATAGAGCACCTGTTTTAAGAAATATAACACCTAAGAGTATGTCACTCTTTTATAATAATTTTAGAAGGGAAAGAGTCTGGAGAGATGAAAGTTAAAGATATTGAGAGGTGATATTTTGATAAGTATTTTTCCAGAAGAAGGCATAATTTTGATAAGTATTTTTCCAGAAGAAGGCATAAAATGAAGAAAATTATTTTGGGCTTTTATTTAGTCATTCACTTCATGAATACTCATAGGCAACCCTATTGCATTAGGCACTATGCTAAGTGCTGGTGATACTACAGAGAGTAAGACTTAGTCCTTGCTTTCAAGAAATTTGAGGGTTAGACAAATGAAAGACAATTTACATTGCTAGTGGGAATATAAAATGGAAAACAGTTTGGCGGTTAATCAAAAACTTAAACTACAGTTACCATATGACCCATCAAATGTGTGTATGTGTGTCCATCCATCCAAGGAAATTGAAAACATAGGTGCACTTAAAATCTTGTATACCAGTGATCATAGGAGCATTATTCATAGTAACTGTAAAGTGAAACAACCCAAATGTCCATCAACTGATGAATGGATAAAAAAATATGGCATACCTGAGGGCTGTCTGGAAAGTATCCAGCCATGTAATATGAAAAAATAAAGGCATTTGTGGCTGACTTTCTTTCTGGACAGTCCTTGTAATATATGATGGAATATTTTTCAGCCACAAAAAGGAGTAAGGTACTTTTGCATGCTACAACATGGATAAGCCTTGAAAACAGTAGGCTAAGCAAAAGAAGCCAGACAAAAAGACTACATATTATATAGTTCCATTTATAGAAAATATCCAGAATGGGTAAATCCTACAGGCTGAAAATAGATTTGTCGTTGGCTCGGGCTGGAAGGAAGAGTGACTAGAGAATGACTCCTAACAGTTGTGAGGTTTCTTTTTGGGGTGATGAAATGTTCCAGAATTAGATATTGATAAGGATCACACAACTTTGTAAATATACCAGAAACCATTCCGTTGACTTGTACACCTTAAAAGTTTGAATTTTATGGTATGTGAATTATATCTCAATAAAAACAGCAATTATAACAGAAGATAATAGATCCTATCATAGGTGTTGTGACAGCCTGAAGTGGTATATTATGGCAAGATTTTGGGGGGATGTGAAGAACAGGGAAAGCTCCTCTTACGGCATGAATGCTAAATTTACTTTTAAAGGATAGTAGGAGTTATTCAGGAAAAGAAGGGCATTAAGTTGGACACATCCACTTTGCCTCAAGTCTATGATAAACTCTCCTTTCACAAATCATTCTCCCTTCTTCTCTGTCTTAATTTGTACCTTTTCCCTTGCTGAAAGTTTGTTTGTTTTCCCCTGTGCCAGCTATAGGCCACTTCTTTCCATATTTACTGAGTTGGTAGTGGTGGGTGCGGGTTCTTAATTCTCCTACTTCCCCCAACCTTTGTTTCAATGCTATCTCTGCTTCACTATCATGTAAACCTCATTTCTCATCTCTTCTCCACTGAGATTCATGCCAACTGGGTGTAGTAGTCATAAGTCAGACACTATAAAGGTTGGAAAGAAGGGATGGGAGTAGTTTAGTTGGTGGTACTTATGTCAAGACAGGGTAGTCTTTCTCGTAGGGGCTGCCCATTATGTTTACTGAGCCAACTACCATCATAAGTGCAAGAGGATTTCTATTTGTTGTGAGAAGGTCAGTTATTTCCACAGATGTTGGAGAGGTGGACCTTGACTATTTGCAACTCAGATGGAATTCTAGGTTCTTGGAATTTAGTTAGTAGTTATAACTGAGTTGTCCCTCAGGCTGAACACTCCTAGATGAGTTCATAAGATCATCAGCCTCTTCACTTCATGTTAGCCAGTCTTAAAACTGCTTCTAGGATAATGCCCTTGTTTTACTGAAGCACAGCATCTGAAACACAGGTAGATGGAGTAAGTGGTAGCTCAGATTGAGCTGGTAATTGTACTGGTTGTCTGTTGTCATCTTTATTTATTGATTGATTTATTTAATATATTATTTATTGATTGATTTATTTAATATATTATTTATTTATTTATTTATTTTGACAGAGGGGAGAGAGAGAGAGAGAGAGAGAGAGAGATACAGAGATACAGAGATACAGAGACAGAACTGAACTAGGGGAGCTCCCAATTCAGCGTATGGTTCCGCTCGGGCCGGGGCCGGGATTCGATCCTCGGTCCCCGGTGCTGCAAAGTGAGCGCCTAACCCACTGAGCCATCCCGGCTTCCCCTGTTGTCATCTTTAGAGACTTTGTGATGAGCCTTTGGGAATTCCTATGAGTGTTCTTTCTTAGCCTGATAGAAGTCTCAGATGCTGAATATGCAAGAATCCCTGTGATCTTTTTTGCTTAACTTAAGAGGATATTTATGGTGAT
>PVKE010031828.1:0-18817 GCA_004027555.1 Craseonycteris thonglongyai
CCTCTCCCTGGTTTACGATAGTAACCCAGCAACCTTCTGCCTGGTCTCCATGTTTTGGTTCTCTTCCTGGCCCAGACCATGCTCAACATGGCTGTATAGAGTGTCTAACACACAGTTAGTGCTCAATAAATGTGTCTTGAATGGATGAATAAATAAACAAAAGCATCATGGGACCATGGACAAATGATGAACAAAAGGTTGCAAAGTGAAAAACACAACCAACTACTCTACATTAGTGTCTTCTGAAGTGTGATTTTTGGATGGTACACTAACAAATATTTGCCATTTTACTAGTTATGCATATATTTCAATATATATAGGAAAAAAGAATACATTAATTTATGTCTTGTTTAGAATAAGATTAAATAAAAATACTGAGTATGGTTAAAATGAAAACATATTGTGTTTATAATAATAGCTCAGTACCATTCAGATGTGGCAAAAATGGTTTAGATGTTATGCAATGAGTGAAGTTTGGTTAACACAAAATACAAAACAACGTGATTTTATGACCTCTCTGTAGTAGCGCTGGCTTAGCTGAGTTGTCAGGGTCAATCAAGGCTGTGAACACATGGTCCACAATTCCTGGTGATCACCAGGGTCTTCCCAGGTAAGTCAAGCTTAAAAAGAAGAAAAGAAAAGAAAGGAAAATATAGCACTGAGAATGTGTGCTCCACAAAATTTTGGGGTGTGATAAATAGCCTCAAGTTATTTTAAGAACTCTGAAAAACCTTTTCACAGTTTAAGAAATATAAAACATTGAGTTTTATCCCGCAGAGCTGAAAGCATTGTGAAGTCATGGAAAGAGGAGAGATTTTGTAGTTAGACAGATTTGAATTCAAATGCCAGCCTTCCTGTCACTTATTGGCCATTTGACCTTGGGCTAGTAATTGTGTGTTTCTGAATTTCCTCATTAGTGGAACAGACAAAGTAATTACAGCCTTGGAGAGAATATAAGGCTTCACATAGACATGGACAAACAGAGTTTCTGGCACATAGTTGGTGCTTAATAAATGCAGCATCTCTTTTTCAATTTCTTAAATATAATTTGTTTAAAAATAAGAGTAAAAAATAAACTAAATGAAAGCAGTCTGTAATTGTACCATATGTTTTTTTCTCTGAAGGAAAAAAAAAAAAAGAACAATAAGGGAAACATGATGGAAAAAAAAGTAATTTTCAATGGCACTGAACTATTCCCTAGCGTCTTTAAAAATCTCTGATTGAAATGAATGAATATGCAAGTGTCACTTATTGATGGCCTCTTCCCATAAGCAGTGAACTCCTGTGAAATTGTGTGGAGGTAATTGTAAAAGAAGTTATATGCATAAAATTACTTCTCTGGTGCAATAAGGATCATAAATCAGTTTGCAATCAATCCATCTGCAACTCCTTCAGTTGCACTGATTTCATAGATTACAACAAACAATAAGTTGAGGATGAACAATTGAAAGGCAATAGTGAGACCCTGGGGATCCTTCTTACACGTTTCTTTGTGATGGAGCTTAGATGAGAGTGAAAGAAGGCAATGAGCGTGTTAGGAAGGGCATGATAACATCAGCAGCCTCTTCTTGGGTCCTTTTGGTTTTGGAAGGAGAGATTTGACTTTCACAGTGACAGAAAGTATTCATCACTTACTGGTCATGCCTCCTACCATATTCCTGCTGGCTCAGGGTGGTCCAGCACTTATAGCCATTGATGCTTGGGGTGGGTGCTGGACCTAATCATCCTGTTCTTTCAAACTGCTCTAGTTTGAGTCTGCTGTGAAAACCTCTCAGAAAATTTTGTCGAGGGTTTTGTCTATAATGAGGAGTTACACTGGCTTGTCTCAAAAAAAGTTACTAGGACTAGAAAGGTATCCTCTTCTATTTACCTTGGGCTCCTTAAGTGGCAATAAAACACTTCATTTTGTCCTTAGGAGGATCCAACTGCTGGCAAGTCCTCAAAAATATTTCCCTCTTGGTGGCGCCTTTAGCCAGTCATGGCAGGGATATTGATCGAGAATAACCTAATGAAATATGAGTGCCAGTGGATGTGTTGGGGAGAGAGCAGATCCAGTCTGTGAGAGTTATACTGGATAAAAATCAAGCCTAATAGGTGCCTCATTGAGGATTCAGGGGAGATAATTCTTGCATAATAAAATATGCTTTGGTTTGCCTTATGAAAATTTATTGTTCATTCATTTGATGTACTCCTTTAAGAGGTCAACTTTGACTTTCAGTGCTCTCAGAATTTATTCTTTACTTCATTGTCCCTTGCAAACCATCTTTATTGAATTTCTTTGTGCCTCTGAGTTGTCAAATAGCCAGTGTGCTCTCTAAATGGCTTTATACAATTAACAGATATTTTGTGATTGGGGCAGGATGAAAATCAGACATATTGGTGCTAGTACTTATCAGCATAAAGAGGGCAAATTAATTAGCCTCCTCTGTTTTCAGAAATAAAACATGCTAAGGCCAATGCTCCCACACTCATATAGGTCAACTAACTGGGAAATGGTTGGATCATCAAGGCGATAGTATTGTGAAAATATCAGAGGTCCATGACAAATGTCTAGGCTCTGATCCTTCTGTGGCGGGACTGACAACTCTTAGTAGGAGTGCATTTTAATAACTAATAAAACATTTGAGAATGAAAGTGATCTTTGATACATGTCTTAATTTGATTCTATTATAATTGATATGGAAATGGTCGATACATAAATTTTAATTCTAATAACCAAGCTAGGTTATTATAGCCATATAGTTTACATAAATTAGCTTTGGAATTTCTGAAAAGAAAAATAGGTAAAAATTTCCCACTGTTTAGATTGGCAAATGAGGTTTTCTACAATCTTGGCCTGGCTCTCTTTTTCAGGTTTATTGTGTGTTTTTTCCCCATTTGTACTCAGAGTCTCAGCTGTATTGAAGTATTTTCACTTTCTCAATTTCACCAAGTAATTTTCCCCATAATGTTTCTTTGACCCAAAATATTTTGTCTATCATCTCCTTCAATTTTCCTAAACTAATGCCTATATAAAATAATTCTTGACCTCCAGCCTCCAATAGAACTGACCATTTTTATTTTGTAACCCCATTGCAACTTGCTCTGATTTTTTGGCACAATACAGTACTAGTCTAACACATTATTTACATATTTGTCTCCTTCTACAAGCTTACTGAATCTTGAGGCCAGGAATCACATCTAATTCAACATTTTTGTATTCTGAGCACCTGGTACAATGAAGAAATAAATGAATTAAAGAATGAATGAATGAGAATAAAACCCAGTGAGGTAAATAGTGGCCTTATATCCAAAGCATAGATGGCCAACACGTGGCCCAAATGCTACACTGTCCCTTCCCTTATGCAGAACAGACTTTTCTAATGAATTGTGGACCACTGAGTCTAGACGAGATGGTCTAAGGCTTCTCAACTTAGCCTTTTCTAGCGTAGTTTCAGTATCTATTGAAGTTATGTAAAGCAGCAGTACCCTAGCTTTTTAAATTACATAATACAAATGAGGACCCCAAATAGTAAAAATAATTGGGGCGTACCCTCTGTGGATAGCTTCTGTATGCCTCTCCAAGCCACATGGGGAGACTGACCCATACAAACCATATCAATGGACTCTTTTGTCCTCTGACTCCTAGTAGGTTTGGCAGATAGCCCAGAGGATAAGCGACAGTGAGCCCAGGGACTATTTCCTCAGAGCACACCCTGCTCCCTGGCTGTGGGTTGACTTGTTCCCTCCCCTGATGGTTTCAGCTCCTGTCACATGACCTCTTCACACCGCTGCCTTTGGTTATGGTTTCTATTTCTTTCTTTTGCCACTCCCTGCAGTTACTTGTTCAGAATGCCCCTTGTCTTGCTGCCAAAACTTGGAGCCCCAAATTTGTGTCACTTGTTCCTTTATTAAACCCTCCTTAATTTATTCAATTTGAAGATACCTTCTATTTCCTGAACTGACCCTGATTGAGATCCTTCCAAAGCATGCAGTAATTTTTTTTTATATTTTATTTTTTTGACAGAGAGAGAGAGAGAGAGAGAGAGAGAGAGAGCGCGCGAGAGAGAGAGCGATAGAGAGAGATACAGAGACAGAGAGAGAACTGAACTGGGGAAACTCCCCAGTTCCGCATGGGCCGGGACCAGGATTTGATCCTCGGTCCCCGGTGCTGCAAAGTGAGTGCTTAACCCACTGCGCCATCCCAACTTCCCCAGAAGCATGCAGTAATTTTTAATGCATTATACAGATATACTAGTTATCATCCATATATTAAGTACTACTAAAGCCTAGTTCTCTTATTTTTAGAGAAGATGGAGTTTTAATATTTTCTTCCCACACCCTGAGTTGACCATTTATTTGTTCTCATACTTTGGAAACCAATGATTTAGGAAGGAGTTATCCAAGTCTTCCTATCAGGTTTCACAGAATAAGACTCTGTTGAACGTGGCTTTGAAGACAGAAGAGGTGGATTGCCTCAGGATTAACGTACTTAGAAAAAACATGATGTGTGTAGGATGTGCTCACTGTATTTGAGCAATTTTCCATTGCTCCCTAT
Organism: Craseonycteris thonglongyai; assembly: GCA_004027555.1. NCBI lineage: Eukaryota > Metazoa > Chordata > Mammalia > Chiroptera > Craseonycteridae > Craseonycteris > Craseonycteris thonglongyai. Next base: position 4,538 of record PVKE010031828.1, read on the forward strand.
GGCTGCAGAGCACAGCCACTACTGGGCAGAGAATAATAGTATCATTTAGGCTCCCAGGCAGCCAGTAAAGTAAACCTGGAGAACATTAAGCTGGAACCAAATGCTTGAATTAGTCTTTCATTTTCAAGAGATTTGTTTTTAAATGAAGAACAAGGGCATCACAAACCTTTGGCTTTGAGACTTTTAATTCTTTATTCTCTACTATAGAATGATAATAACCCCCTTGCCTCCGCCAATCCATGTTCTATCAATGCCTATGGACAGAATCTGTGAGCAATTTGATTCTGACCTAGGGTTGATTCTATTTGTAAAGAAAATTCTATTTAGTGCCTCTTGGAAACAAATGAACCCTAGTTTTGTAATTTATTTTTATTTTTATAATTGTGGACACTTTCAGGAAAATGTTTACCTCCTGTGTGTTGGTAAAATAACCGTGGTTGTTTCTTGTGTCATCTAAAATGTTCCTTTCGGAGTCCTCGTATGCATTGCAGATATTATTTCAATAACTTTCCAACCAATATTACATAAAGAGCTGGTCTTATTAGCACTAGGTCTCCTTAACGTTCTATATGGGGTTAGACATTTTATAGATTTTAATTGTCCATAATGTGTTAATTTCCAGAGCATTAGTCAAATGTTCTCCCTTATAATGATGGCTATATTTTCTTCCCATTTTGATGAAAGCCTTAAATAAATATGACACAATAATAAATGGAAATATTAAGAGAGACAGCCTCATTGTTTAGGCTGTTATGAATCACCTTGCTCTGACATGGTTTTTAATTTGGGGGAGGGAAGCTGAAAGATTAGAGTAATGCAACTATTAAGTAATGAATTAGCAGAGTAAACTGGACTGAAATAGGGAGTTACTCAATACTGAGCCAAGTGGTTGAAACCAGATGGTTGTGAATTTGGAGGGAAAGAAAAAGATGCTTAAAATGATCAGATAGGGAGAGAAAATGCCTCCTTCTACACATACAAGGAATTCTGCCTTTTCTAGATCTTTAGGGGTCCTTGCCTAGGACTCAGCTATAGAAAACTGAACTCTGAAGCAGAAGCAGGAATAGCAGGAGCCTGATTATTTGGTGCCCAACATTAATATAAGAGATACTAATAGAATATTAGAATTTAAAGGGATATTCTTAGTGTCCAATATAATTTGTTTGCAGGGAGTAGACTGAGGACCAGAGATTTCAGGTGACTTCTGCAAGGAACTGGAGAAGCAAAGCTGTAATTTGTGTTTGTTCATTCTTGTCTCAGGTATTAATAGTTTTTACCAGGCTGAATGTCTTCAAAATGTTAAACTTATGTTTTAGGGAAGGAAGGGATCTGGGAAACTTTTATTCAAAGGGCTTCACTTTGCAGTGAGGAAACACGCATAAGTTATACATGAACAAAACCTAAACCGCATGATTCCTCATCTAGAACTCTTTCCATGAGACCAACATTTAGTCACATGCTAGATGCTGGGTTAGGTACCAAAGGTACAAAGGCTAACACAGTCTGCCTTTTCAAGGGAATTTCAACATATGTCCCCATGAAGTGCGTGATCAGCATGACTTTGTAGAAAGGGCCTTATGTGAAATATATAATTCAAGTCCTATAAATGTGAGTTTCATGTTGGCAGGGATTATTTCTGTCTTGTTTATTGCTGCTGCCCCAACTACTGGCCTGGCACATTAAGTACTGAATAAATTTTTGAATAAGTGAATGAGTGACATCTGCCAGGTATAGAGTAAGTGTTCAATAAATGTTGAATGAATAAGTGAATGAATGTACATGTGCAATGTTCTTAGGGATTATCCTGAATCTGAAGTGAGGACCCCTAAGGTTACAATTCATAATGCTTATTTTATGTCTGGAGGCAAGTTAATTCCATACAGTCAAGGGCTTAGGAAGATTTAAAGCTCTTGAGTTTGAGTCCTGGTCTTTCATTGTGGTGGAAACTGGCGATTAATCAATTTCCCTTTCTTCCAGACTGTATTTCACAACTCCCCTTAAGTTGGACACACCCTTGTGATGAGTTCTGACTAAGGAATGTGGGCAGAAATCATGCATCCCATATTTAGGTCTAGCCCCTAAAAACCTCCTATGCAGTACTCTGCTCTCTGCAGAAGTCCAGCAGAGGCACTGAGGCTCCAGGGACTAGATTAAAGAAGCCTGGGTCCCTGAGTCACCCAATGGAAGACCACCTATCGAACACCTTTATTGCATTAATATGTGAAGAAGACATAAATCTCTGTGCTAAGACACTGAAATTTTGAGGTTGTGTCAAGAGTTATCCTACCTTGTTAATTCTTTCTGGCTGTCTAAACTTGGACGTAACTGAACCTCTCTGAACTTAGGTTTTCCTCCTTACACAATGGGGATCATAATGTAACCTATCTCTTTGTGTTGGTTTAAGGCTTATCAACGTGAAAGCCTTCACATTGTGCTGGGAACAAGATAATCACTTGATACATGTTAACTATTCTTGCATGACTTTTATCATCTCAAGTTTGACAGCCAAAGAATAGTAATTTTTAAAGATATTTCAAATCATCATATATATTTACTCTCTGTTTATATTTTGATTATTCGGGCAAACAAATAAGCCTCCAGAACCTTATATCGATGAGTCTTAAATATTGTATAAAAATAGAACTCACATATTTTCCTAATATGATCTTATATGTGGATGCCAGGTGATGAACACAGAGCTATTCTAGACCTACCTGCTTAGCTTTGTCCTGGGCCTGGCATTGGGTACCTCCACGGAATTCTTGGGCTAGAGAGGGCACAATCTAAGTAGCACTGTCTTGGGTAAATACTATAGGGAAAACGCAGTACTATATAATCACTTAATCCAATGCCCTTATTCAATCTCCCCACAACTACCACTATCGTCTCTACTCCAGCTTTCTTACACTAACAATCTCCTTTCCCCCTGCCTCCCCACACACCCCCTCTTTCACTGCAGAAACTGCATAGTAGTTGGGCTGTAGTGTATATGGACTTCTTTTCCTTTCATTTAAAGTAGATTGGTGGCTCTCTTCAATAGACTGTTAGAACAGTAACTGCTATGTATAATTTAAAGGGACTCTGAACTTTGACTCTCTACATATGATATATGAATGGCTTGAAGCTTTAGGGTCAAGGGTTAGAAGTAATGAATTTATGGGTAGATTCTGCCTCCTTTCATTTTAAAAAATGATGGTATATTTGGGACATCATATTATAAATGTTTTTTCTTCCAGAAATGGCCTTAGAGAAGATATACTGAATTGATATTTTTCAACCTCAATCAAGCTATCTTACCATGTACCACGGGTATCAGGAGTCACTGGAGGGAGAAGAACTTAGGGTAAAGAAAAGAACAAAGCTACTGCTATAGTTGCTGAGTTTAGGATTAGGGGAAGGAAAGGACAGGAGGTGATATATACATATATGTGTGTGTGTGTGTATAAAGATATATATATATATATATATATATATATATATATTTTACTTTCTAGAGTCTATATAAATAGTCAGGAAATACTACAGATCTTTAGAAGTATCAGAAGACATGTTAAATAGAAATATACCGGATACTACTTTAAGAGGTAGTATTTCAAATAAACTGGTCTTTTGGCAATGGTATCATCTTTTTTTTTTTTTTTTAAAGATTTAGCTTATTTTTTTTGACAGAGACAGAGAGAGAAACAGATAGCGAGAGAAAGAGAGAAGGGGGAGGGCCCAGAGCAGTCTCCATAGTTGTATGTCATCAGTTTTCAACATGGTTTTGTTCCACACAAGTGGGTGGGGGCCATGCAGGGCAGGAACTGGGTTGGGGGCCTCCAGAATGGGAGGCACACCCCGTCAAGCCAGGGGCTGAATCGGGGTGGGGGACAAGAACCGAACTGGGGACCCTCCCACATGGGAAGTACACCTCTGTCCCCGGGGCTGCAAAGCAAGCACTCAACCCACTGAGCCATCCTGGCTTCCTGCAATGATATCAACTTGATCCATTTTGTGGTTGACAGAAATATCTCTGTATTTAGCGACCTTTCAAATTATATTGAAGATGTTAATAAGCTAGTACTAATGCTCTTGCTTTTGGAGTCAAAGTTATATCAGAAAGAGTGCCTTTAAAAAGTTCAGGGGAAGTTGGCTTTGCAGCACTGGAGACTGAGGATCGAATCCAGGTCCCGGCCCGTGAGGACCCATATGCTGAATTGGGGTGTTCCCCCAGTTCAGTTCTTGCTGGGGCCTATGCGGGAGGCTCTTGGCCCAGTTCCTGCCCTGCGCAGCCCTGTGCCCACCTGTGGAGTGAAACTATATGGAAAACGAATGCTGTCAACTATGGAGACTGCTCTGAGCCCTCCCCCTTTTCTCTGTCTCTGTCTCTGTATCTTTCTCTCAAAAAATAAAAATAAATAAATAAATAAATACATAAATAAGTCTTAGAAAGTTCATAGTTCTCTAGCTAGGTTTCAGATTAGACTTGGAGTCAGGGGTTGTTCTGTGGATGATTATGCTCAGAAGCTCCAACTCTAGATAGGCCTTCCCTTCTTTGTTGAAATCTTGGTTAGTTTACACAATTCTTCTTTGGGATCATCAGGAAAAATCAGGTGATTATCAGTGATTCACACTGGTTTCCTAGTTAGAATGTCTTGATAGATTACTTGCTCATATAAAAATGGTAATGATAATTTGGTTGTTCTTACTACCTCTGTGCTAGCTGATGTACAAAGCACTAATAACCATATGTTATTTTATCTAATGTCCACTCTACTCTCATTAGAAAGTAATACCCAATTTACAGTTGAATCTGAGGCTTTGAGGTGGCTCAGCTATTATAGCAAGTGAAAGAGCAAGGATTAGAACCCAAGTCTTTTGGACTCTGATGTTACCATTTAATCCTATATCTGATAATGACTTTCAGAGACACACAGTTTACTTTTGTGCCCTCCACTTGCCCCAGTATGTAGTCCCATGAAACTTCATATCACTTTGTTAAACCACTTGAAATTTTTTTCATTGGAAATGTGTTAAATATATACTTGGCATTTTTTAAATTAAAATGAAACATCCACAAAGCTGGTTGAATGGGAAGTAGTATAAATCAATTAAATTACAATGTTTTCTTCTTAAGGCTTGACTGATATCCAAATACTGACAGAAAGGGATGAAAAATTCATGTGAATTGTAAGCCTCAGTAAAATGTGCAGTTGTTTGTAAGGTGAACTTTCAGTAGTAAGAGGGCAACATACGGGTTCAGGTGGATAACTATGAAGAAACATAGGAAGGTAAATAGGGACACAAAACAGGAAATAAATGGAGCACAAAGAACAAACTTCATTCACTTTGTTGTTTTTCCAATGGCCAAACCCACTCACATTGGGTAGAGAGTTGGGGTGGGACTGAGATTTTCTACGTAGGCCATTTCATGACACAATTCTCATCCTGTCACACAGATAGCTTTTCATAGCTGTATTCTAATTTTTTCCTGCAGCCTACTCATATATCGTTATTCAATGAAGTAATAATGTTAAAAGCGAGACAATCTATAATGCACTTTCAATAAAACTCTGAAAAACAGTCATTGATCTTTCTTTAAGTCAGCTACCTACCCCCAGCTGCCTTATTTCTCACATTGCAGAGGTGGTTAAATGACCAAAGATACTTAATACGTAAGTTATGAAACATTTCCACTTCCTTATTTACCACTTAATGGTCATTAAAAGAGTAGGAACATCATCCTTTTCCAGGTGATGTAAGATAGATCCTGGCTTGAATAAAGTACTCATTTATCAATAATCAATTACTCAGTTAACCATTAAAGATAATAATCATTTCCACCACACTTACAATAAAATGCTACAAATGTCAATGAATCATTATTTTACCCTAGTGCAGACCTTAAATCAATTTCTTATTACCATTCATTTTCTGCGATTCTGATGGACATTCAAAGAATGAAAACATAAGAAAATTCTCAAATGGTAAGTGTTTTGGAGAAAGGAAGCATGTGATTCATGGGAACTCCATGGATTTTATTCATAGGCAATATCCAGGTGGTTTTGGTCCACTTAATTGTGTTTTGAGCTTTAGTTTTATTCTTGAAATCAGAAACCTTGATTGGGGATTTTTAATTTCAACTTGTTCAGATACTACTTCTAGTGGCTTTTTTACTCTCATGATATTTTAGTCCAACATTATGATACATTCAATGCACAAGGTAGCTTCTGGGATGATGGTGGAACCATGTGGTGAAAGTGCAATATCATTTTTCAAAGGCTTTCCATTGCTCTTGGAATAAAGCAAAAACTTCTTACCAGAACTAACAGGGCCCTGAGGAATCCAGTCTCTTCATACTTCTCTTGACTCATCAAAGACAACATGTTCTGTTTTTCTCTTGTCATAAGTGAGCCTGGCCTTATTTTAAGCCCTTGTATTCCACATGATCTTCCCTGCCACAGGACATTTGCATATACTATTTCTTCAGCCTGTGAGCACACCTGCTTCCTGTTCCCATTTTTCACCCATTTTAAGATCTATTCTTCCTTTAGTTTTAAGTTCAAGCTTTACTTCCTCAGGGAAGTCTTCCCTGATCTGTTCAATTCCTATTATACACTCTTAGAATACCTTTTCCTTTTTCTTCTTAGCACGATCACAACTTCAGTTCTGAGTGGTTGTTTAACAATGTAGTTTCAGTCTCTCTCACCAAACTGTGAGCTCTGTTTGGGCAGGATTGTGTCTATTTGAGCTCATCGCTGTATCTTAAGTGATTAGGATAGTGCCTGGTCCGTAGTGGGCTTGCAATAAATGTCTGTTAAACAAATTACAAGTTGATTAAGAAAAGATACAGAAACTAATACCATTAAGCTTAGAGAGTAGAAAATGTCAACACCTGTGGTAAGAAGTGTCTCCTGGTTCTTATGGAGTGTTTATAACTTTGCAAGTTCATTTAAGGTTATGATGTTTCATTGATGCAATTATTTCCTAGCTGACTTCTTATTTTTCTAAAAAACCCAGGTTTTTCCTTTTCTGGTTTCATTTATTTTTAAGGATCCTGTGGTCTGGGTTGTTCCCCACAATTTTCTGGCACTTTCTTCTCTAACATTGGGCATACCTAGAGATTCCCGGGAATTTATGACTGCTTCATATTTCTGTGCCTTCTGAGATCCTCTTGAGGCACACCTATGCAATAAATCTGCTACCCACAATAATCTCTGATTTGAATGAAGAGATGTCCTTTCAATGAAGTTTACCAGTGAGTAAGGCATTTTATAGAGCCACTTGAATATGGAGAGGGAATGATAATGTAATTATCTTGAGTCTGGGCATTTGAGAAGATGGATCTATTTTCAACACTATTTTTTATTCCATTTGAACCTGTAATTTAATTTGGAATTATTAATAACCTGTCTGGTTCAACTGACTGAGAAAGGGGCAACTTAAATAACTTAGATTTGAAGGCAGCTCAGGGTATAGTGAGAACTTGTCTGGGTAAAACACACTTACACACCTTTTCATACTCCTGGGGCATTAGCATGAGTCTGAAAATTAGATTTTTTTTTTCAAGGGAAGATAGTAGTGGAAATAAATAGTCATGGTTCACAGTAAGGTAACTTCAAGAGAAAGTGCGAACGAGAAAGAAATTAGAAAGACTCTAGTGTAAATTCTGAGGTGGCCCAAAGGGTGACACATAAATTTGACTCAATTACTTATAACAACAGGAAATGAGGTAATTAGGTATATAGGGTAAATGGAGCAGAAAACCACTAGGATAATTTCTCAGCAACTAAAACACGGGAAAGTTGGGTTGATATTCTTGGTTACCATAAATCACAGATGCTCAATATTTAGTGTGAACTGTTGAGTCTTAAGGCCAAGTTGAAGTTTGGTGAGCTGGGTTTAAATCCCAAAACATAAATGAACTTCATTAATTAATGACATATGTATTGAAAATCTCATGTGTATTCCAGGCATCATTTAGGTACAGGAACACTAAGGGAAGAAAACGGGTGGAACACAGACACCAAGCAAATAAAGAATGACAGCTTACATTTATCATGTTCACTCTGTGCCTGCCTTCAACCTAGCACTTTACTCTTAGTGGGCAGTGCAATCCTCCCCCAAATCCTGTGATAGGGTAGAATTATTATTTCACTTTTCAGAGGGGGAAACTGAGGCAGAAAGCCTTGCTCACAGCTATTAAATGGGAGGACCAGGATTTCAATCCAGGCAGCCTGACCCAGGATCTGCATTCATAACATTTACATTAATCTCACTGTTTAACAAATAAACACGAACAGTATCAAATGATGATGTCTTCTCTGCAGAGAACTGAAAAAGGATGATGCAATAGAATGGATTGGGTGGTCAAAGAAGGCACCTGAAGGGTGACATTGAATTTGAGCTCTTCATAACAAGATGCTACATCATTTCTTCCCTGATGGACAGTATTTCTTCAACATTATTTTAAGACACAAATTAGAACAATGATGGCACTTAAAAAAAAAAAAAAGGTCATTCAGCCTTCTCTTACCTTTATTTACCAGAGCATAAAAAAAGAGATGAAAGTGGGAAGGAAAGTCTTTCAAACTCTGGTCTGGATCTTGCCTCACTCAGCCTTGTTGCAATATGCCTAGAACCACAGATGACAGTCTCAGCATAAATTCTGGGTTTGGAGGCCACTTGCCAATAGTTGGGTGTTCCTCACAGAATTCCACAGGAGGTGAACTGTGAAACTATCCATGCTGGGTGGCTTCCTGAATGTTTTTATTCCCTAGTTGTGTATGATTTAGGGGTCAATAGTTGCAAACCTGAACTAGCTAGTTGTTGGGTCCACCTTGAAGAAAAGGGGTGTGGTGGAGTCACTCTTCCATTTGTGTGTACAGCAACACCTCTATTGTCTGTATGTACTATACTCTGGGGCCACTGCATGCACAGTTGGTCTTCAAATATCAGATGACTTTTCTTCGGGAGCAATTGCAAACCCTAACTCATGATGAACATCTCTGGTTAACATGTATCTCTGCCACTATATTAGGCAGTTTATTGAGGTCAGTTTCATCTATCTATCTATCTATCCATCCATCCATCCATCCATCCATCCATCCATCCATCCATCCATCCATCCATCTGATTTTTACTACAATAAATAACTTAATGAATATAACTTTCATATAGAATAATTCTTTTTTTTTTTTAACTATATTTTTATTTAGTTATTTTTATTTTTGACAGAGAGAGAGAGAGAGAGAGAGAGAGAGAGAGAGAGAGAGAGAGATACAGAGACAGAGAGAGAACTGAACTGGGGGAGCTCCCAGTTCAGCATATGGTTCCACACGGGCCAGGGCCGGGACTTGATCCCCGGTCCCCGGCGCTGCAAAGTGAGCGCTCAACCCACTGAGCCATCCCGGCTTCCCCTAGAATAATTCTTAAAAAAGAAAAATATTTTTGTCATTTCTGAACCTGAATTGAAGTTAGAGGTGGGAAGAGGAAGGAAAAGAGTTCAGATGAATTGAGGATTGTCCACTAAATCCTTTTCTACATCTATCTAAAGTTTAGTTCAATGAATGTAAAGTTCAGTGAGTATTGCTCTCTAAAGAAATCTGAAAATTGAGACGGTTCATTACTCCCATGGATTTAGCCACCATTTTGAAAAACAAAATCTAATTATAAAAAGTAGCAAATAAAAGCAGTCTTATAATAAGTGAGAACTGGTGTTGAAAATAAATAACTCACTTAGAATTATATCAATTAAGAAAAATCACATTAACATTTCATTATATGTAAAGACATAATAAAATTCTCTATGACTTCAGAAGACCTGATTGAAAGGCTACCGGGTATTTCTTCCACGAAGTCTTGACAATATAATGTCTGTAGAAAAGATCTCCAAAAAGTTTCCTGTTGGGATTGTAATTTTATCTTATTCTATCTAATCCCAAGAGCTTTCATTATTTTTAACCCATAAATTTAAAATTAAATATTATATTATTCAGCTTATTATAATGTCTTACTCTGGAAAAATTAATATAATTTCTTTATACCTTCCTCTTGCATTGTATTTTAATGTTAAAAAATATTAAATCATTTTCAATTGTATACACTTAAAAACTCTTTAATATACTGAATTATATACTCATTTCAAATATCAAACAGTTGTAGAATTAATCCCAAACCTATTTTACATAGTAATAGACCACATGTTTTTAACCACTGCACATCTTTTAATTAGTGCATAGGTTTCCTGAATAATTATGCAATGTAGTTACACAGGAGGAATATATAGTATTTTCAATTATTTGGTCATCTAGGATACCTGTCTGACTTAATTATTAATAAAATATTGTAATAAAATTTAACAACTCTGAGTACATTAATGTGTACTTATTAAAAAAGACTTGATTCTATTTGAATTTTTATTTACTAATGAAAATTATGGCATCTGGTAAAACCAAATTAATTTAAAGCTGTTTTAAATAGTATTCAATATTTGCCTAAATACTTTCTGCTTAATAACTAATTAGTTGATGTCTAGGAAGTATTGTTATAATTCAATTAAGCTATCATCATTCAACTTGCATATATAGACCTATCATTCAAGATTGGATAGGGGAGCAATTTGACAATATCTAGTAACGTTGAGATATGCATAGTCTGCTCTACAGCTTCACAAATTAATTTCCAGATTTATAGCCTCAAGAAGCAATCTAATCTTAGAATCTCCTTATACTCTTAAAAATTATTGAGAACACTGAATAGCCTTTGTTTATTAGTATATCTGTCATATTAGAATTTAAAGCTGAGAAATTTAGAAGAGATTTTTTTATTAATGTATTTAGAAACAAAAATAACATTGCTTTTCAGCCTTTTGGCTAAGATGAAGTGTAGAAATAAAAATAACAAATCTATTATATATTAACATAAACAACATTTAAAATAACTGTATTTTTTAGTACATACATACACACAAAAATTGTCTTACTGATATACAAACCTCTTTCAGGTATAGCTTAACAGAAGGTAGCTGGATTGCCCTGTATTTTCTGCATTCAATCTGTTGCAATATTTTAACAAAGATTTTTATTAAAATTTGTTTGTCTTTCAATTTGAAGTAAGTCTCTTGCAGGCATCATATGGAAGGATCTAGTTTTCTTATCCCTTTTGCCACCCTATCTTTTGATTGGAGCATTTAATTTGTTTCCATTGAGAATAATGGTTGATGGATATGTAATTATTACCATTTTACTATTCATATTTTATTTATTTATGTATCTATTTATCTATTTATTTATTGCCTTAAAGAAATACCTACAACATTCCTTTTTTTTTTTAAGATTTATTTTTATTGTTTTTTTGACAGAGAGACAGACTGAGAGAGACAGAGAGAAGAGGGAGGGCCCAGAGCAGTCTCCATAGTTGACAGCATTAGTTTTCCATATAGTTTCACTTCACAGGTGGGCGCGGGGCTGTGCAGGGCAGGAACTGGGCCGGGAGTCTTCCGATTAGGCCCTGGCAAGAACTGAATTGGGGGCACACCCCAATTCAACACATGGGTCCACCTGGGTCAGAGCCAGGATTCAATCCTCGGTCTCCGGGGCTGCAAAGTGAGCACTTAATCCGCTGAGCCATCCCAGCTTCCCCTCAGCATTCCTTTTAATACTGGTTTGGTGGTGATTAACTCCTTTAACTTTGTTTATTTGAGAGGTCATTATCTGTCCATCAATTCTAAATAACTTTGCTGGGTAGGAAAAGCAATCTTGGTGTAGGTTCTTGCTTTTTATCACTGTATATTTCATGCCAATCCCCTTTGGCCTGCAACGTTCCTGTTGAGAAGTCAGCTGAAAGTCTTATGAGAGCTCCCTTGTAAGTAATGAACTGCTTTTCTCTTGCTGCTTTTAAGATTTTTTTCTTTGTCTTTAACCTTTGGCATGTTAATCATCATGTATGTTGATGTGGGCCTCTTTAGATTCATCTTCTTTGGAACTCTCAGTGCTTCCTGGGCTTGTGTGTCTATTTCCTTTGCCAGGATAGGGAAGTTTTCCATCATTATTTGTTCAAGTAGGTTTTCAATTTCTTGCTCCCTCCTCCTTCTTATACCCCTACGATGCAAATGTTGTACACTTGATACTGTCCCAGAGCCCCTTAAACTATCCTCATATTTTTGGAATCTTTTTTTCTTTTTGCTATTCTTTTTGGGTGTTTTCTGCTACCATATCTTCTAAGTTGCTGATTTGATCTTTCCTTCGTCTAATTTACTGGTGATTCTCCCTAATGTTGTTGTATTCTTTATTTCTGACTAGTTTTCTTTTTTATGTTTTACTTAATCTCCATTTTTATGTTTCTCATCTCTTTGTTGAAGTTCTCCTTGAGATCACTGAGTGTTCTTGTAACTAGTGTTTTGAACTCTATGTCTGGTAGATTGCTTGTCTCCATTTTGTTTAGTTCTTTCTCTGGATCTTTGTTCTGTTCTTTTATTTGTGACATGTCTCTTTTTCTCCTTGTTATGGCTGCCTCCTGTGTTTGTTTCTATGCATTAGGTAGGGTTGCTATGTCTCCCAGTTATAGTAGAGTGGCTTTATGTAGTAGCTGTGCTATAGGGCTCAGTGGCACAGTCTCTCTGGACACCTGAGCTGGGTGTCCATGTGTGTCCCTTGTGTGGGCTGTATGTGCCCTTCTGCTGTAGTTGTGCCTTGGTTGCTGTTTGCACATCAATAGGAGGGATTGATCCTTAGGCTGCTTGGTTGTGAGGAATAACCATGACTACAGTGGAGGATCAGGATGTCCTTTAGCAGGGCTCTGGTGCCTTCCCAATCTGCCCATTGAGTGTGTTGTTTTTGAAGGTGTCTGGGTTATATTCTGGCCTGGACCAAAGGTGGACACCAGGTGTGAGAGCCCTAGAGCCTCCTGAGAGTGGCCTAGCTGCAGGCCAAGTTTAGCTGTAGCCTGTGCCCTGACTTGGGGCACCTGGATTAGTCACACAAAAATCTACAGATGGCGGCTGCCTACACTGATCTTATAGGTGTCTTGAGAGGCGAAGCCAACAAACTGAGGCCAGCTGCCACGGGTGCCAGACTTGGGGTTACTGGGCAAGAGGAATGGGATACACCAAAGCTGGATGCTTCTTGTTTGGGTTTTGCGGACCTTTGAGGGAGTTTAGGAAAGTCCACAGCATGAGCCAAGACAAGTCATGTTTGCTAGGTTGTTAGAGATTCAGATATGGTGGCCACCTGTGTTTGCATGCCAGGAAAGGAAAAGGTTCAGCAAAGAAGCAATGGATTCTACCACCACTTCTGTCTGAAAGAAAGCTGCCCCGCCAGCCCTTACCCTGAAGCCAGACAACATAATTTCTTCTCCCATGTCCCTAGTATTTGTCAAGCTGCTGCCATGGCACTGGATCTCAGTGTGAATGTATCTGTCAGTAAGTTCATACACAGACTCTTAAAGAGGATCACTTAGAACTTTAGCTGCCCTCTGTTCATTCAACCACAATCTTTTCTGTTTTTCACAGCCATAAACTATGGGGACTTCTCTTCTTAGCACTGGAACCTTGGAATGGGGAACCTTGTGTGTGGGGCTGAGACTCCTTGCTCCTCAGGGGGACCTCTGCAGCTAAGATATCCTTCCTGATTTTTAATGGTCACATGTAGGTGGGAGACCAGCCTGTTTGGCATCCTGGCTCCTCCTACCAGTCTGAGGTGGCTTTTTCTATGTGTCCTTAGAGGTATAAGTTCATTCAGCTAGATTTCAGGTAATTCTCAATGATGGTTGTTTTGTAGTTTAGTTGTAATTTTGATGTAGTCCTGAGAAAAAGCAAGTATAGTGTTTACTTAGTCTGCCATCTTGACCAGAATTTTTAATATGTTGTTTTGTTTGATGCATACAAAGAAAATCTATTAACTTCCCACAGAAGAAAGCTTTATTTTAATAGTTGCTTCAGATAACTATAGAAATTCTGTTTGATATCACATCAAACTCAATATGTATTAATTTTTAAATATTAGTTTCAATGTGAAATTTGAAACTATATAAGTAAGCATTTTGTACTCTGTTGCATTAAAATGCATTAGCTTATCATACAATTTCAGGGTCTCTTTAACCCACATGTAATTTTGTAACATCATGTATTTAGTCATTTAGAAAATATTGATTCACTGAGTTAGTAGATGTTCTAAATATTAATGCATTTATTGTATAATATGAAAAATTAAACTCATTAATATATCACAGATTTTATCAGAAAAAGGCTTTAGATATTGGGAAACTGTCGAATTCATGGTGGCAGATATATGAGGTTTGACA
>PVKE010031829.1:0-18824 GCA_004027555.1 Craseonycteris thonglongyai
GGGGCTGCTGATACCCAGAGTCTGAAGTCTGCTCTCACTTAGCTAAAAAGGGGAATTGGAAAGTGTTAGAGAGGTTAGGCACAAGCACACCACCAAAGTTTACTCTTAAAGGATCAGAAGAGCTGAGAGAAACTGGAAATGGGAGACCGTGGGTGTGATTGAGTGTTAATTAATGGTGTTTCCACATAACCTAAAATCATCTTGCCTATCACCAGTGGTTTGTCTCCCACCACTTGGAAAATGTGGTCTAGGGAGAAGCCAGGTATTCACCAGGCATGAAGGCTATAATTTATCCAGCTTGTGAAGGTTCACTGCCAGAAACTGCTATTCAGATATGACTTAAAAGACACTAACCCTCCTTAACTCTATAGCTTGGACAAAAATTCAAAATGCAAGATGTTCTATGTAAGAGAAGTGGGGTCACTAACTCTCAAACATGAAAAATAAGCATCTTTTTATTTTCCATCACATCTTCCTTGTAAGTTCCAAACCTATGGAGTACGGAGGAAAAGACTGGACTTGCAAAACAGTTAGCATACCTTGGCCTCTCCCAGAATCCCCTGGTCTTCTGTCATTGGCACATAGGTGTCGGTTGGTGGTGGTATCATTACCATGTAGCTATGAGTGTGGAAATGTCATGGTGACTTCTGGTCTTGAGAGTCTCCCTTGCTGGGTGTTTAAGTCCTCTGCTACCATCCCCTGAGGTGCTCCTAGTCTAATTTGTCCATTGGCATGCAATGGCCTCCAGAGCCATTGGCATTGTCGTTGCCTCCAGAAATCCAGCTCCTTGGTTTCACTGGCCTCCACCCCCACAACCTCAGGCCTCTGCATTTTCAATAATCCCCTTGAACCATCCTGACTTTCACTAGGGAACATGGAAATACAGAAATCACATTACTAGCTACTAAGGTCCCTCTATCTGCTAATGCTGCACTGTCCCAGTCAAGCCATGCTGGGCATTATGCCGAAGACAACCACTTTCAGGCTATATGTGGAAAGTAGGTCATTTACCCTATATTCTCAGTCTCACCATGCCTTTCTAATCGCTTCTCTAGTACCCTCCCCAGTCAGGCTTGGCCCCAAGGAAGAGGCAAGGCAAGCCCCTAATGTGTGAAGGTCTTATCCTGCCTGCCTCCACCTCTCTTCTCATTTCTGTACTCTATTGAAGAAAAAGGAGTATGCACCCTTTCACCCCTTCAAAATATAATTTTCCCCTTGCTAGAATGGCACCTGTCCTGTCTACTTCCCTGAGGCTATGATGGTTGTGTCACGTGTGCCCTTTGAGAAGCAGACACTGAGGCAGAATTAAGAATGTGAGAGGTTTCTTGGGAAGCAACACTTAGGAAGAGAAAGCAGGATTGGACAGGGGCACAGATCTGAATAAGTTTTGGTCAACCCACTGGGGAATTCCAGAATAAAGATTGCTCATTAGGTTAAAAAGAAATGGCCAAGTCTAGCACCCACTCTGTGCTCAGTCTTTGGCTGGGGGCTGCCCCAGCAAGAGCATGGCCTCGGCTCAAAGGGTGAGATGGCTTCCAAAGTGTTAACAGCTAGAGGTTAATTGTAAGTGTAAGCTAATTGCACTCTTTACAGCTGAACAGCAAGTTCTTTCTTGATGGGAGACCCAAATGGGCACCTCCAATATTGCCACAATGTGGGGAAAGTTGCTGAAGAAATGATTGATGGGAAGGCATAATAAAAATCATATCGGTTTAATATTTTTTTACATAGTTTATGTATTCCCCAAGCTCTTAAAGTCATCACTGAGCAAAATATTAGCCCACATCCTCTTCACTATACGTGAGGTTTATGCACTGTGACCACAGCATAGAACAAACCACACAGATTTGTCTTCTCTTGAACCTTTCCTGCAATGTGAGTATAATGCTTTCAAACCATGAGCATGGCCTCCACAGAGCCTTCTGCTTTTTATCACAGGCTTTCTGTGAATCCCTAAAATGGCCACTTTAATTCAACATTTTGAATCAGCAAATGCCCAACAGTTAATTTACACCCAAGTCTTTTACCGAGACAACTGTTTTGTGCTGCCAGGGAAACAGTGGTGTGTCGATAGCAAACTAACGGTGATAGATGGCTAGAAATCTCTAGCCAAGAAACTTCCTGTGAGTCAGAAGCCAATCACCCAACTGTCTGTTTACCAGGTTTCCTTCCTGTGAGTCACTTTAAGAAGCTTGACTTCTTCTTTCTCAGTTTTCAGCCCTTTTCTGGCTTAAGCAATGGCAGTTAAAGCCATAATTTCTGGACAGCCCTTGGAGAGAAAGTGGCAGAGAGGAGGTGGAAGAAAGTGAGAACAGAATCTATACGCAGAGGGAGGGAGAAGCAACAAAGACTGGACTGGAGGAGAAACCAAAGGACTAGAAATTCCTTGTTGTCCCAGGAGTCAAAATATTCCTTAGTGTAGTCATAATTTATCATAAAGCTGGCCAGTCTCCTGGGCCAAATTAAATACAAAATCAGTTAAATTTAAATTTCAAACAACCATTTTTTATTATAAATATGTCCAGTGCAATATTTCAGACATACTTACATTAAATTTTTTCTTTAACTGAAACTCCAATTAAACTCAATGTCATCTATTTTTTAATTTGCTAAATCTGGCAGTCCTACCTGGGAGAAAGTTCAATCTCATCACCTTGGGTTCATGAGGGTGATAAGCTATTGTACTGAAGAAGAAATGGAGAGAACCGCATCATCCTCCACTTTTTGCAGAAAGATCCAGGATATTTAGACTTGAGAGTTCCTTCCTTTGGAGGCAACTTCTGACTTCCCAGATCTGCTGAGCACTGAGCACCTCAAATTAACCCCTGGTTCAAACCCACCAAAAGGTAACTGAAATTGGACTGACTGTCCGACACTTGGTCTTTTCCATAACTAAAATAAATTTGTACCCCAAAGCCTACTGAGACTTATTCTTGCCTTAATCCCGCCATGTTGGTCCTGACAATAAAATTGAGCTTTTACCTTGGTTTCTTCCTATACCTGAACTCTAGAGGTCCTGAACTCTAGATCATTCAGTTGTGGCTTTGACCTTCTGCCTAGACCTTACCATTTCCCTCATTTCTGAGGTTTCCATCTGACCATGCCTTGGGTGTGTCATTCAAACCAAACACATTACCTGGAACCACAACGCTGATTCTATGCCTTGCTGTTTTGTAGCACAGGGGGTGCCAAACATTTTCTGTAAAGGACCAGATACAAATATTTTGACTTTGTAAATACTACAGTCTCTGTCACAACTACTCAATGCTGCCTTTGTAGCAAGAACAGACGTGTATTCCAACAAACCATTATTTACAAAAAGAGTCATGAGCCGGATTTGGATGACCCTTAATTTGCTGACCCCTGTTCTAAAAATTCTGCAGTCTTGCTCTTCCTAACTAGAAGGTTCCACTTTGATATAGCTATTGGCTCATGAGAGCCACATCTTTCCTACTTGACGTGACGTTGACAGTTGCGCCATCTCACCGTACAATCTTGGGCCTAGAAGTTCCCAGCTGTATTTTCTCCCCCTCCCAGACTCTGAGGTCCCAGAATGTCTAGAGGACAAGCACACTTAAGTGATCTAACTTCTTTCTGCTTTTGTTTTCATGCTACAAACAAGATCCACCCTCTTTCTTTTCATGAGCACTACCTTAGTTTAAGACTTTGGACTGGTTCTCTCTCCTCTTTGAACATCTTCCAGAGGAATCTTTACTTGCCTATCTCTGCTGCATAAGTCAATGTGACTACTCACCAGTGCTGGGCATTGTTTGTCTTATAGTAACTATGGATTTAGAAACAAAAAACTGACAGAACCAGGTCAAGGCAGCCAGTGTGCATGGCTGCAGGGCTATACATATAGTGCCTCAGAATAAAGAAAAAACTCAACTTTGTTAGTTGTATTGATGCTGTCATGAAAAGTAATAATATGACCTTAGAAAGACCTTATGGCATGAAAATACAAAGCGACTTTCACAAGAAACTAAATACGTGGGTAAATAAACCCATTTATTCACCAGGTCAGGACTTTAGGACCTAACAGATGAATTTCAAAAATAAAGTTATAAATTAAAAAAAGTCAACAGTTTTGAAAGAATTCCACACAAATCTTTTCAAATGATGGTGATTGACACCAGCTGCTGCTCTGGGGACAGTTGACCACCTTGTTCTACACATCCATTCTTGTGTGGGAGGGATAAATATTTCTCTCAAATGTTGAGTGCAATGGAAGGTTTTGTAAGCCAAATCCTATTTTAAATAGAGTTGACTCTAGGTGAGTTCATCCAGTCTTACAGCTTTAACCAACACCCAAATTTACATCTTCTGTCTCAACGTCTCTGCTGAGCTCCAGCCTTGTTATCTCCAATCACCTCCTTACAGCCTCCACTTGGGTGTCTAATAGACATAGACTAGACATGTATAGACAGTATTTTGGAACCTTCCACCACACCCGTTCCACCCACATGTCCATTGACAAGAACTTCATTCTTCCAGTTGTTCAGGCCAAGAACCTTGACTCTTTGTCTTACAACCTACCTCTAAACCGGGAATCCTGTTTGTCTCTATCATAGTATATATCTAGTTCTCATCTCCACCACTAATCCATGGCGCCATGGTCTCTCAGCTATATCGCCACAACAACTTCCTAACCGGGCTCCTTGTTTTTGCTTCTATCCTTTTTCTGTCTATTCCCTCCCCACAGCTTGAATGATTCTTTTTTTAAAGATTTATTTTTATTGTTTTTGACAGAGAGAGAGAGATACAGAAACAGAGAGAAGGGGGGGAGGGCCCAGAACAGTCTCCACAGTTGCACATCATCGGTTTTTCCACATCGTTTCATTCCACAGGTGGGCGCAGAGCTGCACAGGGCAGCTGAATGATTCTTAAAAGTTAAGTGATGTCCCTCTTTCCACGCAAAACCCTCCAGTGGCTCCCAACTCACTCAGAGAAAAATCTAGAGCCCTTACAATAACCCAGGAGGCCCTAAGGAGCCCTGACTCTCGTTTCTGCTCTTGTCTTTGCTCACTGCCCTCCTGTTGCTGTGCGGGCCTCCTGGCTGTTCTTCTGACACAGAAACTGTTCCCATTGCAGGCTCCCTTGGCATGGAGCATTCCTGCCAGAAACCTGCATGGCCACCTCTCTTCTCCAGGTGAGGCCTTCCCTGACCGCTCTCCACACAACAGCCAAGCCTTACCTTTAGCACCTGCTACCCCACAGCCCCTGCCTTGTGTTATCTCCATTGCATTTGCCAGTCTACTTGTGTCATTTCCTATCTCCACCAGAGTGTAAGTTCCATGAGAACAGGCCCCTCTGTTTTGTTTACCACTACATTAGCAATGCCTAAGATCATGCTTGAGGTACAATGGGTACTTAATATTTATCAAGTGAATGGATGCATGAATTTCTGGTCTCAGGATGACATAGCACTTTAGTTTTTTTTAACCCTAAAGGGAGGGAACATGCGGTTTCACGATTTTATTTGAAGGTAGAGTTTTTGAATGACCTTACATGGAAGACATTAAACTTAAAAAAGAATCAGTGAAAATCCATTAAATTTTTTTCCCTTATGACTGACTCATTTGGTGAGGACAACCAGTTCACACGCAGTGGAGAATCCGGATGGGGATGGTGTCAGAAACAAGGTGGGAGAAACACTTAATCATTTATTAAAAGGAGGATCGCCCTTCCCATCTCGTTTCCTTAGATAAAACTTTATTTTTTCAGTAGCGCGCATATATATATAAAAGTGCACACATTTTAAGTGAATTACGGATGAATTATTGCAAAGAAAACCCGTGAACCACCACCCAGCTCAAGAACTAGAAGAATTTCGGCACCCAGCACACACCTGAGGCCCCTTCCCACTGCCACCTCCTTCTTGCTCCTGAAAGAGACCACTCTTCTGACTTATATACCACAGATGTTTTCTTTGGTTTTCAACTTTACACAGATGGAATCAGACAATATGTGTGCTCTTGTAACTAGCTTCTCTCCGTTCACATTATATGTGTGAGGTTCATTAGTGTTGTGTGTAGTAGGGGTTATTTTATTTTCCAAGTACAGTGTTCCATTCTATGAACATACCAGTGTATTTATCTGTGCCACCCTTGATGGACATTTGGGCTGTTTCTGTCTTGAGGCTCCTATGAATAATGCTGCAAAGAGCATTTTGTGTGTAGGTCAAGTACAAACTCAGGAATGGATCTGACTGGTTTTGAACACACTATGCGTAAGTTTAGTAGAGATGCCAAACTTTCTCCTAGCTGGCTGAATCCCTTTAAATTCCCCCAGACAATGTGTACCGTATTTTCCGTGGTATAAGACGACCAGGCGTATAAGACGACCCCCTAATTTTACAGTTAAAACATAGGTTTAGGCCTATATTCGCTGTATAAGACTACCCCCCACTTCCGAGGCTGTAGTCTTATACAGCGAATATAGGCCTAAACCTATGTTTTAACTGTAAAATTAGGGGGTCGTCTTATACGCCCGGTTGTCTTATATGCCGGAAAATACGGTATGTTCTTATTTTTTTACCTCTTCACAAACACTTGGTATTATTGGTCATTTTTAATTATTTTCACTCTTGTGGGTGTTTTGTGATAGCTCATTGTGATTTTCATTTGCATTTCCCTGATGACTACTTGAGCACCTTTCCTTGTGTTCATTTGTTATTCATTTTTTGTGAGGTACCCATTCAGGTCTTTTGCTCATTTATGTCCAATTCAGTGGTCTTTTGTTTCGCAAGAATTCTTCATAGACTCTGAATTTGGGCCTTTTATCAGTTATATGTGCTGTGACTATCTTTCCTCATTCTGTAACTTGACATTTTTTTACCTTCTTGATAGTATCTTTTGATGAACAAGTATTTTTAACTTTAATAACATTCAACATATAGATACTCTTCTTTATGGGTAGCACTTTTGTGTCCTATTTGAGTATTTGTCCAGGGCAAAGCCAAAAGACTATTCTCCTGTCTTATCTTCTAGAAGCTTTCATCTACAATCTACAGACCATGTAGGATTGATTTTTTCCCTCAATGATATGAGACAGGGGTTGAGCTTTATTCTTATTTTTCCATTTGTATATCCATTTGGCTCAACACCATTTATTGATAAGATTGTCCTTTCCTCATTGCTCCAAAGTGTCACCTTTTTCATATATCAAGTGCCTCTATATGCATAGATCTGTTTCTAGACTCTCACCTTTGTCCCACTTATTGCTGTGGCAATGCCAGACTGTCTAAATTACTGTCCCTTGATAATTAATCTAGATATGTGGTTAAGTCCTCCAACATTGTTCTTCTTGGAGGTGGTCTTAGCTGGTGGCTCTTTGCATCTCTACCTTACTTTTACATGAAATAGGAAGCACCTTTAAAAGTAAAACACCTGTCAACTTTGGTGGACCCTCACATCATCTAAACTACAAACTCCAAGCTGACGTTCTGAGGTCCATAACCACACTTCAGTCCACAAGTAACCTCTCGTGTTGTCCTCACTGCCACAGCCAGCACTGCTTGGCTCATCCCCACCTCCTGCTTCTTTATCTTCGATGGCACTCTGTATGTGTGCACCACAACACCCTCCATGTTTCTGCTACTAACACTACCTCTGTTGTTTCCAGTAATACATCAAGTATCTAGTGTTCTAAGTGCTTTGTGTACATTGTCTTATTTAACCCTTCCTATAGCACTTGGAAAAAGGTTCCCCTTTATTGGCCCTTAAGGATTTGAACCATTTTCTCAAGGACCCTGCTGTCCCCATTCACTGTCCCTTCTTTGTCAGCTTCAACATCTCCACAGAAACGTAGCATTTCTGTGTCACAAGGAACTTGCGAGCTATTTGATTTGACACATGAGAAAATGAAAGCTCAGGGAGAGAACTGATTTACTTAGGGCCTCCCCAGCTGGTTAATGGCAGAAAAAGGATTCGAACTTGGGTCTCCAGACTCCTAGACAGTACACATCTCCCATACACATTCCCCGGTTACAACTGCCAGCCACCAGACTTCCCTGCTGCTGCCCAATTTATTTCCTCCCCAATTCCAGTTAAGTTTCTTCAGACTTATCTATGATGTTGGCCACTTCCTCATCTCTCACTCCAGTCCAACCTCCTGACTGAAACTACTCTCATAAGGCCTCCCACCACGTCCGTGTTGTCCAACCTAATTGTCTCCACTCTATTACTAGACCTCTCCGCTAGCTTCTACCCACTGATTATCCCCATCTGTCTTGGGACCTGCTCCCCTTCTTTTGCCTATGTCACTACACCCCCTCAGAGTTTCTTCTAATTGACTATTCTTTCTCAGTTCCCCTCAGCTGGATCCATACCCCATTGTCTGAGCATGAAATGTTAGACTGCCCCAGGTTTGCTCCTTGACCCATATGTCTACTCAACCCCTCTCTCTCTCTAAGTGACTGCACTAGTCTTATGACCCTATGTACTACGTATCTTGTGATGTTTCCCAAATTTTGTAGTTTCAATCTTGATTTCTCTCCTGTGTTCTAGCCTTTAACATCTTGCTTGGCTTCTCTGTTTGGACATTGTCTCTATAAAACAGAGCCAAAGGCAAGGTCTAATATACTAACAGTTTAATTGGGAGACATGAGTGCACAGAATTGGGTGCAGCGGGAAAAGCAAAGGAGGCAGAAGACGCTGTGATATAATGTGCAGCCACACAGCTATCTGGTTCCCACCTCACAGAGAGCTGCCAAGAATCCCAGCACGTCACTCAGAAGTTGTGTCCACTCTACACATGAAAATCCTCTAGCACTGATGCTTGAAAATATCACCCCTTAGAGCAATCCATAGGACAGCGGCTAATGAAAACTTTATCTGTCTGACTCCTGCTTGGCTCCTAGTTCCTTTTGTTTAAGGCTCACCCTCAGGTTGCTAACTCTACACTTCTGGTATGCATCATTGGAACCCAGGCTGGCATGCAGGAAGCCACCTTGCAGTGTCTGGACGTGGCACAGTGACCCAGAGCTGATGGAGTGCTGTCAAGGGAAGAGAGACAGTGAGGCTGTACAATGCGTGTGCCCCGTGCAGATAGATGTCTGTGAGCCTTAGCAAAGTGGACATGCCTAAACAGAACTCTTGATTTCTTCCTCCCAACCAAACGGATTCTCTCCACCCCCACAGTCTTTTTCATCTCAGAAAACGGCACCATTGTCTTCATTACCAAAGGTTAGGCAAGAAAGCCATCACCTCAGGCATGGGTCACTGAAATGGCCAGAGAACTGGTTCCTATTCCTATTCTTCCTTCCTTCCCATGTATTCCTCACACTGCATGTGACTTTTTTAAAGGTAAGGTAGCAATGTTCTTCTCCACAGCTCTAGGGCTCTATTCTATCATTTAGCTCTCAGACCAAATCACCCTCAAAGAAAGGTTTTCTCAAGGATGCCAGGAGAGCTCAGCAGGTTGAGTGCTTGCCTTGCAATCATGAGGTCCAGGGATCAAATCCCAGCCCTGACCTGTGCAAACACATATGCTGAACTGCAGCACAACTGGTAACCACCCAGATGTGTCAGTGGCAAAGGTTCTTGCCTTCCATGTGGGAGGTCCCCAGTTTGGTTCTTGCCCCACGCAGCCCCACATCCACCTGTGTTGAATAAAACTATGACGTGCAGCTATGGAGATTGCTTTGGGCCCTCCCCCTTCTCTCTCTCTCTCTCTCTTTCTCTCTCTCTCTCTCTCTCTCATCTCTCATCTCGTCTCTCACCTTCTCTCAAAACAAACCTTTTTTAAAAAGGCTTTCCCAAAGTCACCTTCACTACCACTGTCTACATTACACTGCTTTATTGTATCCTTGTTATCACTCTGTGAAATTATCTCATTACGCATGTGTTACATATTGTCCATCACCGCCACTATAATATAAGCTCCATTCAGGTCCAAAGTACGTTATCTATCTCCCTATATCCACAGCACCTAGTACAGTCCTGGGTATATAGGTGGGCCACCTAAAATATTTGCTGGATGAATGAGTGACAAAAATGAACACCAGGTGAACTGGGAGCCTAACTATGTGGCAAGGAATCTATGTTTCCCTGACTTTTCATCTAGTTGGGTGTGACTTCGTGTGCACACCCCACTGCACCCCGCAATGTGTCTTCAAATAGAAGATGTGTATGATCGTCTTAAGATAGGAACTTGGTTTATTTCTCTCTTATTAAACATACTTTCAGCTGGATTTGATGCTCCTTTCCTGCTTTCTTACTAGTCCCAGCCATGGTGGAATAGGTCATATTCTGTCCTACTTGGGACCCTTCGCCCAAGCCAGAATTGTCTCCCCCACCTCTTCCTGTGGCTAGCACCTCCCCACTAGCACCCACGGAACCTGCAGGAGCCATCCTACCCTGTTAAGATGAAACATATCAACCCATCCACTCAAAATCTTAGACCAGCTCCTGGCACGAAGTTCTCAGTTGTTAGTTCTTATTACTGTTTTGATCACTGTTGTTCTTGTTGAGACTTTTTAAATGCATGCCCCAGTGATTAGATAAATGGAATAGGAAAGAGGAATGTCATCAGTATCTGCACCTTCAGGAGCTTCTATAAGAGGAAAGTTAGATATTTTTAGAAGAAAAGGAATGTAGGCTTATAATTCTTTTTTTCTGCCTTAAAAAATAAATAAAAAAACATTATTATATTATTGTCACACACAATTACTATATTCCTAATGAAAGCATGCTTTACCATCGCATTGTAACATAGTTTGAAAGAATATAAGAGCACTTCAGATATTTTTTAAAGCAGCATCTAGACCTGACTGCTTGATTTTCCTAAATAAGATTCACCCTGGCGCTTACAGTCCCCCATCAAGTTATTTTCTATGACTTAGCAACAAAAGTACCTAAAACAAAGCGTGTCCTCTTTGCTAGCAATCTAGGTAATGACTTCCAGAAACATGAGAAGAGGAAAAAGAGCAAAGAAAAATGAGATGAGACGTATGAACTAAGTAATTAGACTTTGTGCAATTCAGAGCTACCTCACAACAGACATCAAGGTGACAAGATGGGGAGTTGACAGCCAGCAGGTTGTGAGGCTGGGCTCTTCTCCCACAAATGGTGCCCTGGTTTATGCCCAAAGATATCGATCACAGCATTGCTTGCAATATTTTATGTCCAATGCTGGCGGCCTGCTTCAGGGAGTTAGGGAACAGTGCACATTTGATAGTATTATGAAGCTATTAAATAATACTGGCAAAGAAATTTTAAAACACGGGTAAAGCCTTATATTACCTTAAGTGGATAAAGGAGATGTGCAAATGGGATGCATTAAAACCTATTGAGGGGAAGCCAAGATGGCTCAGCAGGTTTAGCGCTCCCGGGGTCCAAGGATTGAATCCTGGTCTCGACCTGTGTGAACCCATATGCTGAATTGGGGTGAGCTTCCCATGCGGGAGGCCCCCGGCCCAGTTCCCACCCTGTGCGGCCCCCGTCCACCTGTGTGGAATGAAACCATGTGGGAAACTGATGACGTACAACTATGGAGACTGCTCTGGGCCTTCCCTCTTTCTCTGTCTGTCTCTCTCTATCTCTGTCAAAAATAATAAAATAAATCTTAAAAAAAAAAAAAAAAGGCCATCATGGCACAAGTTTCATTTATGAAGCTTTCACTTTCATTCATTCCCAAGTAAGAGGAGAGAGAGGAGGCTCAGAAATGAGTAGGGTCAGCACCATGCCAGTGACCCCTAAGCGCTTCCTCCTGACACGCCAAAATCTTAATACTGTGTGTCATGGCAGGCCTTTCTTATTTGTTTTTTTTTTTGTATTTTTCAAATGTTCTAACATTAAAAAAGAAAAAACAAAAAACAAAAACAAAAACAAGAAACACACACTTTTGCTCTCTTCCAGTGTTTTCCCAGAGACTTCTACAAAGCAGCTGTCCTGGGCCCATAGCACTCCTCATCACCCCCCACACCCCCAGCCCCACCCCCCAAAATGTGTAAATAAAGAAACGCCTCTAGGCCTTTAATTTATAACCGGCTAACCTTTCTCCTGTAAGTTGCTATTCTGACCAAACTTCTGTGGGTGGGATGGGTGTTGTGCTTTTTGTTTGTTTTGTTTTTGTCGCAACTCCTTTCGGCTGATAAACTAGCACTTAAGTGTTTCCCTTTTCCAAACCCTCAAATGGCAAGCCTCTTTGTGGTGAGGTGGCAGCCCAACCGTCATCGCCAACACGAAAGTTCCTGGGGACACTTATTTTTAGTTTGCTGCCTAAGCAAGAGTGAGGCTGGCGAACGGGGCCTTGAGGCCCCAAATTCCAGAATCCAGAGCAGGGAGCTATTGAAGAGACAGCAAGGCGAAGCCACCAGACCTCTTCAGGAATGTGCGACAAGAGCTAGAAAGAAAGGGCAGAGGTCTTGTCTTGGGTGAGGAGACTGTAATCTACTTTTTACACCATTTAATTTTATCAGGGATGCCACAAAACAGAAACAAGCTGGCTCCATTGGTGTGAATGTAAATCCAGGCAGCCTGGGGGATCTAATTACAACAATGAGGTTAATGATGATAAGCCAAGGCTGAGGTACACTCTTGTCCTACAGCTGACTCCATATTCCAGCTCCCTTAGCACAGAGCCTGGTCAAGTAACTGACATGTCACCAGGGAACAGAAATCGTGAGGGAGGTGACACTAGTTAATGGAGAGTCTGTTAGTTTCTCCTACCAGGCCCTCCCAGTTTCCTGTCTTGTATAAAGCCAGATTCTTCAGCTTTTGTTATGTACTCTGTGGTCTTCTAATATGTATGTGTGTGGAATAATATGTGTCCATGTATTTTTTTCAATTGATTTTTTTTGCCTAAATTAGGTAAAGTTGTTTTTGTTTGTTCATTTGTTTTCTACTTGGAATCAAAGAACTCTCCCAAAAATGAAAGCCCGAATACATTTCACTGTATGTTTGCAAATTTCTGCCTGGCTCTGGACAAAAGGAAAAGTTCTCCTTTCCCATCCACCCCGCCCCACCCCCACACCCCAACCCAGATATTTTCAACTGAGGGAAAAATGAGTCCACCCCCTTAAACGGGAACTGTGACATGCTGGGTTTTATGAAAGCACTGGTGATTTTTTTTTTTTTCTTCCTTCCTTTTTTCACAAATGTAAGCTCCTTACTCTGTCCTAACCAGGGGCAGCCAAGCTACCCAAGCCTCCAAAGGACCCTGCAGACAGGACAGGAAGCGTGGTCCCACCACCATCCTGTTGCCTCTCAACCGGGCTTCTCTCAGCTCCTGCCCCGGTTCCTGAGCTAGAAAGCAGGTGCTGACATTGACCTCTCAGAGACTGACATTGACCTCTAAGAGACTGACAGCCCCTAACAGGAGCGCCTCTGACTCCATGATGGGAGTGTCGGGTGTCAAAAAGCAATGTTTTGTCAAAGGCAGTGCCGTACTCACTGCAATAATGTCTGGCTCCTCAATCACAGCAGCATGCAGTGTCCACATAGGTGGCAACAGGACAGACGATGACACAACTACTACCACCACTGCTATTGCTGCTATTACTTTGCACAGCATGGGCAATACCTTCTATCTCTATAGTACATACAGTAGACTCTCAATTAACTGGCCCCCATGGGGATTGGTAGATGCCGGATAAATTAAGTAGACTCTTCTTTAACTGCAACTCAAGCAACTGAGACTCTCAGGCAACTGGCAACTGCTTGAGAGCGCTGGTTGCTTGAGTTCCAGTTAACGGAGAGTCTCTAGTATTTATTTTTCAAGGCCTCTCTTACTTCATTTGATGCATTTCATAATCCAGTAAACCAGGTTACATAATCCAGCAAGCAACATTAGTCCCATTCTATGGATATGAAAACTGAAGTACCTGCCTGTACATAACATTAGATCATGTAGTATTATTCCTGATGATAACAACAGTAGCCATTGATGTCAAATTATTAGACCTTGCTCCCAAAATCTTTTTAGAGCATACCAAAAACAATAATAGTTTATACATACTGAGTTCCCCCAATGGGCTTCAATATTGAAGTAAAATACAATTGTCCTTGTCTTAAAGTTAAAGAAACTGGGGTTCAGAAAGATTAAATAATCTGCCTACAACCACACAGTAATTGGTTGAGTCAGCAGAGTAATCCAAACATTCTGACTCCTAAGTCATGCCCTAGACTGGAAAGTCACATGTCTGTTAGGCTATTTTTGAAGAAAAATTCCATTACAGTAAATGGGTCAGACCCTTAGACTTGGTTCTGTTCTAGTCTGAGCCCCATTTGTAAAATCTCTTTGTCCAAGAATAAACATCCAATATCCACTAGGGGCAGAAGTAGCTCTTCGTTGGCATTCTCAGCTCAGAGTGAAAAGGTGGAAGAACTCAAAGGAGAAGCCATTCTTGTCCAGTCTGTAGATCCAGATGGCTTAAAGGACTTGCATCCAGATGGCTTAAAGGACTTGCGTCAACGCTCAGCTTGAAAATGCTAACAGAGCTCCCAGCCTTGGCCTGTTATCTCAGCCCTTGCGTGCCAGGCCAACGGAAGAAGTCCCTGGGAAAATGTCAAGGATCTAATAAGTCAATTTGCTCTGAAACCAAGCCTGACTTCCTTCCACAATGTGTATCTCTGCCCTATCAGTCCCCACAGCACTAGACACCAAAAGGAAGCAGGAAACCTCACGTCTAGGTGAGCAACTTACCACTCTTAAAGCCTTGTTCAGGGGATGGGGAGGGAAGGCAGGTTGGAGACAGACATAACATCAAAGGTTTGATAAGACTTGGTATCATTCAAATGACACCCACAAACGTTTGTGGGATGCTTTGCTCAAATGAGCAATTTGGGGCAAAGTGGTAATTCAAGGAGATTGATCACGGGCAGCCTCTACCGTCTTTCAGTGCTGCTTCCTCCCTTAGAAAGTCTTGTGCTTCAGACACTCGCTGCCTTCAACTACCATCCATTTCCAGAGCTACGGCCTCCCAAGGGTCTCCCACACAACTCTGTGCTGCCTGGTCAAGCTGTTGTCTCTTCTTCTTTCTTCTTCTTTCTTCTTTCTTCTTCTTCTCTCCTCTCCTCTTCTCTTTTCTTTTTCCTTCCCTTCCCTTCTCTTCTATTCTCTTCCTTTCCTTTCCCTTCCCTTTCAACTTACTAAGAAGGGATGTTAAAGTGTATTTCTCCTTTATCTGTTCATTCCTTCAAAGTATTAGTGACTAAATCAAAGCTGATAAATTAATTCATGATTTATAGGTGATAATGGGTATTGATAAATGAAAACTGTCAGAGAGCTTTTGAAATTCACCCTCATGGAATTTTCTGGCACTCTAGGAGTCTGGTGTGCTAGAGAAGTTTAGGGCCAGCTTTTCTCCTCTCCTTTTAGACAAGGTCATATGACCCTGGCCCATGTGTCTCATATGGACTGAGTGAGAGAGATTCCAGCATGCTCTCCCTCTTTTGTGACAAGCGTGAAGTCATTGATTGAAATGGAGATGTCATAAGATCTAGCCAGGATCCCTGAGGTACCTGTGGAGGACAGGTGTCCTGGAGAATCATCCAGATCTATAATGGACTTTGGGTGAAACAGTAATAAACTTCCATCATGTTAACATACTAACATTTTTTAGTTATTTGTTATAACAGCATAGTCTAGCACATCCTATCTGTTACAGCTAGTAACTTTTGATCACCTCAAACCTAATCTAGAATTTGGCTCCTATCTACTATTAAGAGAGATGTGTGACCCTTAGCTGTGTGGCTTGGACAAATTATACTTCCCCAGAATGAGTCTCAGTGGCTCTACAGGACAGAATGGCTGGTCTCTCTCAGATGTAAAATTCTACCTAAATGGCAATCCAATAGTGCACGGCACCTGCTCCCTAAAGATAACTATTATATGCTAAGTAAGACAGGGCAATTTGTCCCCAAACAAAGATGTTTAACCCAAACCAAACACTTTTTACCTAGTCATCTCTCTGAACAAGAGGGTCAAGATCCCAGGTTGCAAATTCATAAGCACATGTTTTAGGAGGTTTGAGGCTACACCAAGAGACCATACAATATCTCTTTTCCTATTAAGTTAGCCATTCTAGCACCTCTCTGCTATCAGTATTTGTCAAAGTAGAGCTGTTCAATTTAGAAATCAGGCAGGCTTTCTCCAAGTTTATTTAGAAATTAAATAAAAAATTCCCAGTTAATGTTTGAAGACAAGAGGGCCACATAAACTAAGTGGTTCTCAGGCCATTTAACATGAGGACAACTCTTTGATGCAAAAATACGTCCCTGGGTGTGTGTGTGTGTATGTGTACATTTGTATGTAATGATATGTGTCCACTAATCTAAAAATGCACTGTTTAGAAAACTATTCTAGTAAAATTTTAGTGAATTGTTATTCTGTTTGAAAAACAGCACATATATTATTCATAATACTTAGACATGTTATGCATTCAGGGCACAGGCAATGTAGGGCATGTGTGTATATTTACAGACCTCTTATAATAACTGAGGTGCCACAGGAGCTATTCATACCCACAGGCTGGGAATAGTAAGGTTAAGGAACCTAGGACAATATTGCAACCTGTATTTGGTTCCCATTTCCTTCCTCCTATCCCTAACCTCTTATTCTCTGGAAAGCAGATGCTAAGACAGAATTAGGAATGCATACAGCTGGGGATGAGTAACAACTGAGAAAGGAAATGTAAGGAAACAAAAATGGGCCTGAGGAAGCCACCTGATCATGATATAGTTTCTGTTAGTCCAAGAGCTTGATACACAGTAAAACTGCCTGTTGGTCGAATATTCATCAGCTGGAAACGGCCACGTCTTTATTCCGTGGCATTGCTCGGTTATTGGCTGGGGCCATCCGGATAGAGTGTGGCTTTGGCTCAGAAGTGGTGAGCTGGGGAGGCTACCAGCTAGTACCCTTCATGTAGCTGGGCACACAGTCCTTTCTGGAAGGGGGATCAGAGTGGTGTATCTCTATCTGCCACACACATACCACCCCATAGTTCTAGAAGAGTTCATGGTAATTCACAAAGACAGCCCAACTCTGTAAACAACAGTGTGAAGTGTCCTTGGAAAATAGGCCATCTCTAAAACTGCAAAACCAAAAAGGAAGTTACAACCACACATACACATCGTTTCATTAGCAAAAGGATGAGGTGTTCCTAGCGTGTGGTATTGCATTTAGTTTAAGCAGAATCTCCTTTAATTGCTAATTGGAAATAAGATCAGAAGAAACCCTGCTGCAGAGATCTGGTCAGACATGGCAATGAACATGAATACTCATGAATACATAGCATTAACTGTTTACTGTGGAGACGCCACTGCTCAGAGAAATGCAGCAGTCATAAGAAGATGGGAAATGGCTTGGGGAAGGCAACTTCTCTTAAGAGGAAGCATAGGCTGTGAGTGGGTGTTTATTATGTAACATGAAGAACAGGCTGAGATGGGTCCAGCTAGAGAGAAATACAGGAGAAATACAGCTGGTTGCTTGAGATTTTGCCAGTTGCTTGAGTGACAGTCAACAGAGAGTCTACTTACATTTATCCGGCATCTACCAATCCCCATGGGTGTTGATTAACTGTGAGTCTACTGTATCTACAAGATGGAAGCTGAGAATGAGGGTCTCATTCTGTCAGTCCAGTTTCAAACATGAACAGTTCATCTCCAAAGACACATCTTTCATAAGCTACCATGGTGGTTTTTAAACAGGAGTTTACCCAGACCCATGAGCAGAGGGGAAAGCAAATAAAAGGGAAACACTGGGCGGCTGGACCATCTCCTACCCTTGCCTCCAGGCCTCCTTCAAAAAGCTGTCCCATCTTTATCTGTTTTACATATTAGGATTTTGTGAAAGGTTACATTTAAAAAAAGATTCCGTAGAGAAAATAAATGCCTTGGTTAACTACAGTGTCCTAGGTCTCACTTGAAACCTACTGAAATAAAACTGCACAGGAATTTGTACTTTCAAAAATGTTGTTCAGTGTACCTCCTGATAAAAGAATGAATAGATAGATAACATGAGATAGACGATACACATTGATGGTAGAGAGATAGGTGATATACATTTACCAAGATAGTAATTTACAGGGAAGCCGGGATGGCTCAGCAGGTTGAGCACTTGTCTTACAGCCCTGAGGTCCAAGGATCGAATCCCAGCTCCAGCAGTAAGGACCCACATGCTGAACTGGGGTGTCCTTCCAGTTTGGTTCTCACCGGGGCGAGACCCCGGCCCAGTTCCTGCCCTGTGCAGCCCCGCACCCACCTGTGAAATGAAACTATGTAGAAAAACTAATGACATGCAACTACGAACATTGTTCTGGGCCCTCCTCCTTCTCTCTCTCTCTCTCTCTCTCTCTCTCTCTCTCTCTCTCTCTCTCTCTCTCTCTCTCTCAAAAACAATAAGGGAAGCCGGGATGGCTCAGTGGGTTAAGAGCTCACTTTGAAGCCCCGGGGACTGAGGGTCGAATCCCGGCCCCGGCCCGTACGGACCCATGTGCTGAACTGGGGAGTTCCCCCAGTTCAGTTCTCTCTCTCTCTGTCAAAAACAATAATAATAAAAAAAAGCAATAACTTACA
This sequence comes from Craseonycteris thonglongyai, assembly GCA_004027555.1. NCBI lineage: Eukaryota > Metazoa > Chordata > Mammalia > Chiroptera > Craseonycteridae > Craseonycteris > Craseonycteris thonglongyai. The sequence continues at coordinate 18,519 of PVKE010031829.1, forward strand.
TTAAAAATAAATTAAAAAAAAAAAAAAAAGATTTATAGGGGAAGCCAGGATGGCTCAGTGGTTTAGCGCTCACTTTGTAGCCCCGGGAACCGAGGATCGAATCCCGGCCCCGGCCCGTGCGGACCCATATGCTGAACTGGGGAGTGCCCCCAGTTCAGTTCTCACCAGGGTGACACCGGGGCCCAGTTCCTGCCCTGTGCAGCCCCGCCCACCTGTGGAATGAAACTGTGGAAAAACCAATGATGTGCAACTATGGAGACTGCTCTGGGCCCTCCCCCTTCTCTCTGTCTCTGTATCTCTCTCTCT
>PVKE010031830.1:0-12791 GCA_004027555.1 Craseonycteris thonglongyai
ATGGGTGATGTGATGTGGAGTTGTCCATTGGGAAACTGTCTGATTGTTACCAACCAATGTCACCCCATTAAATTTAACAATAAAAATAAATAAATAAATAAATAAATAAAATTAAAAAAAAAAAAGAAAGAAAGAAAGTCTCTTTGAGAAGGTGACATTTGAGCTGAGACTGGCATGACAAGAAGGGATTGGACATGTGAAGATCTAGGACAGAATGCTTCAGGCAAAGGAGACAGCAGGTGTAAAGGCCCTAAGAAAATAATGAGCTTGACTTGTTTAAGAAACAAGAAGAAACCCAGAGAAAAACAAAAAGAAGGCCAGAGAGACTGTAGCAGGGTGAATAGAGAAAATAATGGTACAAGATGAAGTCAGAAAAGTAGATGGGTCAGATCATGTAGGCTTTCTAGATCACAATATGGATATGACCTAATTTACTTTTGAGAAAGATCACTCTGGATACTCTGTGGAGCAAAGATTATAGGAAGACAAGAATGGAAACAGAGACATTAGTTAGGGTAAGAAAACAATTAGGAGCCTAAGAAACTGGACAAGAAGTAACAAACACTACCTATTTGCAGATGACAAACCTGGATATAATATCTGGAAAGCTCTAGACACATAACATCCAATACAATAAGCACCGGCCCCATGTAGCTATTTGAACACTTGGAATGCAACTAGTTTAAACTGAGATGTGTTATAAGTATAAAGTACACACTGAATTTTGAAGATTTAGTAAAAAAAAAAGAATGCAGAATATTCCATTAATATTTTTCATATCAATTACATATTAAAATGGTAATATTTTGGATATAATGGATTAAATAAAATGTACTGTTAAAATTAATTTTATCAGTTTCTCTTTACTTTTTTAAATGTGACTGCTAAAAAAATTTAAATTACATATAAGTATGTGGATCAAATTATATTTCTATTGGACAGTGCCTCGCTAGAGAATCTGTGAAAAAGCTAGCTCAAACAGTAAAAGAATTCAGCAATGTAACAAGATATATAACTAATATGAAAAACTCAAAAGCTTTCATATACTCAAATAATAGCCAGTTTAGAGGATGTAATGGAAAGGAAAACTCTACTTACAATAGTATTAAGAAAGATGAAATACTTAGAAATAAAGATAACTAGAAGTATGCAAAATTTATAAGAAAATTACTATTGAGAGACACAAAAGTAGACTTGAACAAATGAAAAGACATCCCTTGCTCTTGTATGTCAAGTTGTTAGTTCTTGCTAAATTATTTCACAAATTTAATGTAATCAATAAAAATATCAAGAAACTTTTTTTCCCCCTTCTGGAGCTAGACAAGTTGATATTAAAGTTCATTAAAAAAAATCCTATGAGAATAGCTAAGAAAATAATAAAAGAATTATGAGAGGGGACTAGCCTTACCAGATATTGCAACAAACTATAAAGGTTCTATAATTTACGTGGGAGGGAGAAGAGAAGAGTAGAAGGGAGAAGGTTAGAAAAAGAAAGGAACAGAGAAAAGCGGCAAGAGGCACCCATGGCAGAACATTATTTGTGACCCTGATAGTTGTGGGACCCTGAGTCGCTGTTCCATTAAGATGCAGCCAATGGGAATGCTGCCCTGAGACAAAAGTGGGCCCACTTGAGACTCTGAAGAGTGCAGACAGGCCAGTGTCCTGCACACCCCCCATTTTGCTCATTCCTCTGTAGATAATAATTAGTATGAGAACATTCTAATGCTTCCATTTCACAGGGGGTGATTTGGGCAGCATCTGGGACCAGCTGCTCTAGAGGCTGCATATATTAGCAGAAATTCTAACCTTTTAACCTTAAGTTCAAAGAAATGCCATTTCTTCACATGCTAGTTTTTAATCTCTCTGGGAACTTTCTGCTCCAATTTTGGCACTGTGTAATATGACTAAGCATACAAAAGGGCAAGTATACTTTACCTAAATAATGGATATACACTGGTTATTTTAGTGTCCTTGAAATAAAAGGTATGTCTAGAAATCAGGTTAACCTGTCAGAAGCTAGCTCAGAGTGCCTTTAAGGTTAGGAGAAATTATATCTTTCATCACAAATTCATCTGGAAAACTGGTCTTGGTTTGAAAGTTCTATGAGAATTCTATGGTTCTAAAAAATACCCAAATCAGAACAGAATGTAAAAGAAAGTCAAATCAGCAACAACTGTTTCTATCCTATATTCCATTTATCTGTATCTCATCTCCCCTAATAAAATTACACTCCCTGCTGTACCTAGCATATTGGCCAATACACAGCAGGAACTCAGTAAGTAATTTTGAATGAATTTACTGAATTTTTTATTTTTAGTGTCATGAATTACACTGAAAGCAGGTGTTGGTCAACAGATGTTACTGGGAAAGACAAGATAAAGAAAATCCAATTACTCCTCAATGTTAATGTAGAATTAAAAACATTAACTTTTTTGGGGGGTGGGGTGGGGTGGAGTAGGCTTGAGGGTTAGCTCCTGCCAACTAGTCAAGATGATAATATTATTTTATTTGAGATACGTTATCATAATTCTTAAAACAAAAACACACATAAACAAATAAAAAAAAAGTGGAAAAAGTGTGGTGATACACTGTCACTAAAAAGTACAACCAAAGGCAGCATAAGCTCCTATCCAGATAGACTTCCAGGTGAAATAAAGCAGAGACAGACTACCAGTAGCTATACCAGGAGAAGAAAGGACAGAGAAACTTGGGGGGGAGGGGTGGGGTCCTACCCAGTGCCCCTAGATAGCTTTTTAAAATAAATTTTATTTATTTATTTTCGAGAGAGAGAGAGAGAGAGAGAGAGAGAGAGAGAGAGAGAGAGAGATACAGAGAGAGAACTGAACTGGGGGAGCTCCCAGTTCAGCATATGGTTCCACATGGGCCGTGGCTGGGATTTGATCCTCGGTCCCCGGTGCTGCAAAGTGAGCGCTTAACCCACTGAGCCATCCCGGCTTCCCCCCTAGATAGCTTTTTAAATCCCTTTTAATTTCCATGAAAGTTAAATATCCTAGGACTATCCCAATTAGCATAGTTAGTTATACAACTATATGGCTTTACTCAGTTATGAATGACTTCCCCTGTGAGAGCTGTCGTATTTCATTTTCTATGGCTGAACAGCTGGTAATGACTAGCCAGTCTGGAAAACTGACTTCTCTGGCCCAGATGTATAGTATAAATAACTAATCATTGGTGCTCTGAAGGATCTATCTCCCACTCTTGATCCTTCTCATTTGACTTCCAACATACATTTTAAACGTATCCCAACTCCTAGCTGCATGGTTAAAAAGGTCCTGGAGTTTCTGGTAGATACCACTCACTATTCATTTCCAAAATCATGAAAAACCCTCCCATGAGAATCATATTTCACAATTCTCAAAATACTTTAATACTTTAATAAAGTATCCAGCCATGAAAAATAAAAGCATTTATGGCTGGATTTTTTTTAATTTTTTTTTATGAACAACCCTTGTATTCATTAACTCACTCAATCTTACTCACAATTGTCAGACTTATTTACCTAGTGGTGATCTCTAAACGTCTTTTGAGGCATAGAAAAGTCAAGTGTGATACAGGAGAAAGAACACGAATTTTGAAGTCAAAAACCCACGGAGCTAGGTTTGAGTCCTTGCAAATCACTTAACCTCTTTGAATTATGTATGGGTTATTAATGAGGTTTAACATATTTTTTTGACCTACATTCTTTTCCATGGAAAGTTCCAAATAAGATTAGATCCATAGTATAATGTGGGTATTGACCATGTGTACATGACTGAATTGAGCTCTAAGGGAGGCTTCCATATTTCTATAGATCAGATACTATATGATCACTATTGATTTGAATGAAAAAGTTATTATGGAGAAAGAGGAAGAATCTTCTTTCTGATGAAAACTTTTACTAAGGAAAATACGTGGGTTATCACAGCTTAGTTATTTAAAAGAGAATTATACAAGAATTTTTTAAATCTTGTGAATACCATTCCTTACCCTACAGTAGCAAAAAACCACAAAAGCAAAACTTCCAGGAAATCCCCTTCTGTAACATGGCCATTATGTCATAAAATTCAGCTTGTACTGAAACTAGATAAAAGGTAATATTAAACATTTGCTGTGACCATTTGAGAATACAAAAACAGAAAAAAGTGCAATGCCTTATCTTCAACAAGTTAGGGCATAGGATTCTCTTAAATGAAGTGACAGTGCCACTCCATTCTGCACTAATAAGACCATCCCTGATTTGTGAGTTTACTGTTAGGCACAACACTGTAAACTGATATGCACAAAGGAGAGGCCAAGGCATCCAAATTGGGAGTGAGGAAGTTAAACTATCACTTTTTGCAGGTGACATGATCCTTTATATAGAAAACCCTAGAGACTCCACTAGAAAACTATTAGAAATAATAAATGGGGGTGGGGGGATAGGAAGGGGGCATCAAATATATGGTGATGGAAAGAACTGATTCTGGGTGGTGAACACATAATGCAATGCATAGACAATGCAATGTAGAAGTGTACACCTGGAAACGATGTAATTGTTATCAACCAATGTCACCCCAATAAATTTAACAATTAAAAAAAAGAAATAAAAAAAAAAAAAAAGAGAGAGGCCAAACTGATGATGAACTCAGAAACTATCCAGTTTCAGAAATACCTACAAAAAAGACCTGGAGAAACAAGAATATCTAGAGCTATTTGAAAAGGTTTCAGGAGAAACAAGAAACAAAATCTGCACCTTCCTTTCAGCTCAAAATGAAAAAAGAACATTTTTAGCCATTAGGGCTATCACAAGTTGAAGGAAGGTGCTCCTTTGAGAGGTTACAATCTCCCTAGTTCTGAAAGAATTTAAAGGCTAGATCATGTTTATATAGATACAAGTTTCCAAAATTTTAATTTTTGCTTAACAGTTTGAATTGATCATTTATAGCAAATGCTTATAGGTTATCTTCCTTGAAGTGACCAGTTCACTTAATTTTGAAGGTAGTGTCTGATAAATATCCAAGTCAGTTGTTCTATTAAAGATCATATTCCATGAAAAAAAGAGCCACTTTAGCTTGCAACTCCATCAAACAAGTGCCTTCTGAGACAACCACTATACTTGGATATATTAAAGATGATCAAATAAGAATTTCCAAAGGACATATAGCTAAAGCCAGGATTTAAACCTAGATCTCTTTTGGTCTTCAAAGTCCATGCTTTTTCCACTATGTTACCCTGAAACCAATAAACAAAACAAGAGCGTATCCTCAAATTAAGGAAGATAAAAACTAAACATGCTTAGTTATTATAATGAAGGGTATCAGAGTACTGTTGACTTCTAGGTTTTCCCAATAATCCTTAGTTAGGAGTCTTAGCTCCCCCACAGAATAGATTATCAGAGCTCCCCTTTTTGCAGAACAACAGAGCACATGGCATTGGAAACAGATTCATAAAAATGTAAGTAAGCTCAGTGTGTGTGCGTGTGCATGACATAGAACATAAACAATGAAAGAAAAAAAGGAACGGGGAAACCCATGTTTTATCAGTTTCCTGGACCACGATCTTGTTTTCATTCACAGCAGTGTATCATTGGCCTTGGCATAGTAAATTTAGAGGATGTGTTCTTTGTTAGCTTTGCTCAACTTGGCTGGGTTCAACTATATGCTGCCAGCTGGGCTGATGCCAAGACTGAAACTCCATTCCTCTAAATTCCAGTTCATTTGATAAACCGTGGGTTGCCTTCTGCTCCTATCTAACTCAGCTAATAAGTCCAGTTCTCTTTATCTAGCTCCTTCTTTCCCACTTTACTCTTATTCCTACATCATGAATAGCAGGCCTCTGCAATTATAGACATTTCATGTTTACCTAGGGACTTTTTAGGCTGATAAATCTGTACAGAGTAGGGAAAATAGAAGGATGATTAAGACATGCATGATGGGACCATAGGCCAACTTCAAAAACCTCGCATTACTGAAACTCCAAGGAGTGACTGACCTTATCTGCCTGGGGCAATAGGTAAGAAGATTCAGAAGCAAATTCAGCAAGTGGAGGGGTATGGCTTCTCAGAAGATGGTATGCTAATGTGTCTGGTCAAGTCTGGGGCACACAGAGGAGGCATGAAAGGACATTGTGATGAAGCACCTGCTAGTCAGCCACAGTCAAAGAACACATTCCAGCTTTCCTTTGCATACGACAATGAATCTAAAAAGCTTACCAACTCCTGCCTTCTTGCCATATCACCTTCATAATCTGTTGTTCTCTGCTCTATTTAAAAGCTTGTCAAGAGGAAGTCAGATGGCTCAGTGGGTTAAGCGCTTGCTTTGCAGCCTCAGGGACTGAAGATTGAATCCTGACCCAGGCCCGTGTGGACCCACATGCTGAACTGGGGAGTGCCCCCAGTTCGGTTCTCACTGGGGTGAGACCCCGGCCCAGTTCCTGCCCTGTGCAGCCCCGCGCCCACCTGTGGAATGAAACTATGTGGAAAAACTGATGATGTGCAACTATGGAGACTGTTCTGCCCCATCCCTGCCTTCAAGCTCTGTCTCTGTATCTCTCTGTCAAAAACAATAAAAATAAATCTTTAAAGCTTGTCAAGGGGGAAGCCAGGATGGCTCAGTGGGCTAAGTGCTCATCTTGCAGCCCTGAGGTCCAAGGATAGAGTCCTAGCCCCACATATGAGGATCCATATGCTGAACTGGGGTGTGCTTCCCATGTGGGAGGCATGTCAAAATCATGAAACCATGTCAAAAGTACAACTATAGAGACTGCTCTCGTCCCTCCCCCTTCTCTCTGACTCTCTCTGTCAAAAAAACAACAAAATAAATCTTAAAAAAACCAAAAAAAAAAACAACCAAAAAATGGAAAGACAGGGAAGTTAACCAATTAAAAAAAAGTTTGTCAAGTTTCCCTATCTTCTTGATATACATGAATGTTTATTTATTGTTTTTCTTCTAGTAAGTCATTATTGGTATTCAGAAATTCTCACTTATAATATTTCCTCGAAAAATCATCTAGGGAATAAAGGGGAAAAAGAAATAACACAGAGTTTATATTATTGGTTTCCAATATGACTTTACTAAGAACCACATACACTTATTTAAAATAGGGAGTTCTGCAAGTTGACATGTATTGATGCTGGCACACAGTCACTGTTACAATACAAGCATGCCAAAGAAAACTACATGGGTCTAAGAAGTCCCAAGAAAATAGCAGGTGTGGTCAAACTTATGAACTGCCTAAGTCATTTCTCACTATTTCCAGGAGTTTGAGAGACACAGCTATTTCATTATACATGCAAAAAAATCATCTGTGGTTAGTAAAGGCAGGAGAGAGAACAGAGCAGAGCCAAGGGGCAGCTTACAGAAGCTGGAAAGAAAGCATGGGACAGGATTTTTCTGTCCTTTAGGCAGATATAATTAGAATCAGCGAGAGAACCCAAATCCCTTGTTTCATAATCTAGTGCCACTTAATTCATTTCCCATATTACTACTTCTATAATATTTGTGTACCATAAGTATATAAGAAGAGAAAACCAGTTATGGGAGTATTGGATCGTGGCACAAATCTCATCTCATAAATACATTTATTTTTTCCTGAACTAAACAAAGCACTTATAATGCTTCTGTGTGTGCGGTTCTCTTTTCTTGGGATGTCTAGGCATCTTAATTCAGATATAACGGACATATAGTAGACATCTACTATGTGCTACATGTTGCTATGCATTTGACCACCCATTTCTTTCATTTAAATCACTAAAACAGCCTGGGAAGGAGGCACTATTCTATCACCTCCACTGAGCTTAATAACTGCTAATATGAGGCTGTTCTCCAACTGTTGGACAGACGGATGAATACAGGCCAGAGTTTCCAGCTGTGATTATAGTACAAGGCCAAAGCTGGAATAAGGATAGAGATATTTTCTGTGTGTGTCTGTTTGTATATATAGAGAGGGACGAGATGGTATGTTAAATAAAGGCAAGGCCTGGAACTAGTATATCTGAAAAAAGGGAAAATGGCTAAATAGCCAACTGGCTGTCCTCATTAAGGCAAGCAAATAATTTGTTTCATTTCTTACCCAACGTGCCCACACTTTTTCTGACATGGTTAGTGAATACACCTTCTTGAGACAAAAGGAGTATGTATATTGGTTGCCAGGAGCTTCCTATAGAGAGGACATTCTCTTGCTTGTTGTGGCTTAGAATGAAAAGAAGTTCAGTAGAAGGAAAGAGGAGGGTAGTCCAGGTGCAGAGGTGTACATAAGTTCAGTGACAGAGAGATGGGTGGACATGGGCTCAGATGAGCCTCTTGAGATGAGTGGCCATTGCCACTCTTATATTTGGTTATAAGGTTTCCAAATTAAAAAAAAAAGAACATTAATTTAAATAACTTTTAGTATGCTATTAAAATAGCAGTAGTACCCTCACTTTTATAATTAAGTGAATAATGGCTTTAGATGATAATGAATAGGAATGGAATCAGAAAATATAGTATGACCTATATTCAATTCCAATAATTCCAATAATTCTATATTATTCCAATAATGACCTATTTCACTCAATAAATAATACTGAGTAACTATGAGGGCGGGCTGATAAATTTTGCCTCCACTTAAATAGAAAATGGACGGGACAAGATATTTTAATGAAATAAAAAGAAATATACCTGCATCAGTTATTTTCAAAGCTGCATAATTAAACTTTCCTACAAAATCACCACACACTTCCATACACTCCCATTAATGCTGCACTAGTTTTTGAAATTTGTTCTTAAAAAAAAAAAAAAATCAGTGTTTTTGTTTTAGAAACCATTTCGTCACTGCAGACTTCACCTCTTCATCACACATGAACTGCCTCACCCAGCGTCTTACTGTACTCACATCAACACACCGATCACCATAATCAGCTTGCATTTGTCCAAAATTCAAATGGTGGAACTTTTTCTGCAGTTAAGAAGGTCAAGCACACTGTTTGAACTGAACGTCTGAACACTCTTCCACTTCGATGTGCACTGGGTGGAAAATATAAGCATCTGTGTGTGCAAGGTCAAGAATGATGGAGGGGAGATACCATGTGACTACATAGAACTGGTTATATCCAGATATCTCTAATGTAACAAAAAATATTACAGTAGAGGCAAAATTTACCAGCCCACCCTTGTACTATGAGTCAGGGGCTGGGGCTATAAAGATGAATAAATTAGTTCCATTTAACAAGTACTCCAAGTAGAAATAAGTCCTAACTTCTTAGACATGACAGAAAGAAGAACTTTAGTTTTCTTACGAATGCTCATGATGAAAAACTAGAATTATTTTACATGTTGCAGTGCTACTTGGTAAATAAAATAATTGTAAAGGCTGTCATACTTTAAAAGTTCACATTTTGGCTTCTTTAGTCAAAGCATGTGCCCACCCCCAGCCCACACCCATCTTATCCTTTTCACCACAATGTCACTGCTTCAATTCTCTCATCTGAATTATAACTGCTTGTTAATTTAAGCGTCTAGCTTCTGGAAACCACCCATCTGCTCACTGCTACCTGAATGGTTCTTCTAAAACACAAATCTGACCTGTAACTCCACTAATTAAAACCCATCCAAAGGCTCTCATTTCTCTTAGGGCAAAGACCCAGATTATTATTTTTTTTAATACCCTTTCATTTTTTCTTGTTTTTCATAGTTTTTGACAGAGAGAGAGAGAGAGAGAGAGAGAGAGAGAGAGAGAGAGAGAGAGAGAGAGAAACTGGGGGAACTCCCCAGTTCAGCATATGGGTCCACATAGGTGGGGCCGGGATTCGATCCTCAGTCCTGACGCTGCAAAGTGAGCGCTTAACCCACTGAGCCACCCTGGCTTCCCCCAAGATTCTTAAAATGGTCTAAAGCAGGCATGTCCAACCTGGAACCCAGGATAGCTTTGAATGCAGCCCAATACAAATTCTTAAAACACCCTGAGATTTTTTGTGTGTGAGTGACCTTTTGAAAAGCTCATCAGCTATTATTAGTGTATTTTACATGTGGCCCAGGGAAGCCAAAAGGTTGGACATTGCTGGAAAGGGAAGCTGTGCATTTCCTGTGCCTTCTCCACACTTACCTCTTTCCACTCTTCTTACACCCTACAATCTAGTCATTTCAACATTTTTGAATTCCTCAATTATGATTAAAAAAAAATAAATCTTGGGTCTCCACTCATCTGTTTCCACTGTTAGCTAGAACTCTTTCTCTCCCTCCCCATTCTCCAAGTTTCACCTTAGATATCACTTCATATGGAAGCCTTCCTTGACCTCCCACTTCCAATCCTCCAATCTGGGTTAGGGAGCCTTTTGCACTTTGTCACTACAAAGCTGTATTCTCTATATGCTCACTACAAACTCTAAACTCTAAAGGCAGAATCTCCATCAATTGACCCAATGACCAGTGCTTACTTGTGTCCTGATAGAACCTGAAAATGGCTGGTTGGCTGAAGAAAATCAGAGTTCATCCGCTGACCTATGTGCTGTGACCTACAGGTTAGCCCTGCTTATGTTATTACCTTTGCCCTAGTTTTGTTTTTTTTTCTTGTATATACAGTTCATTCCTCTTTCTGACCCAGACTCCCAAAGTAATTAATGTTTCCTATGTAATTTTGCAACAGGAAGAGACAATTCATAAAATAAGGGAAACACTTTTTAAATGTTTTACAGAAAGAAAAGGAAGAGACATTATGAAAAGTTTTGTTTTTAAGCATCAAGTTCTTACTCTCCAGACTAGGGCAATACCCCTGTACCTCAATCACAGCATTGCATCAGATTTTGAAATTTTCTCTTTGTACAATGACATAGGTAGTAAGGGCAGACTGAAGGGTAAAGGAGGCCTGGCTGACTATTTATTCCACCAGGTATGCTCAGCACTTCTACTGGACTCATATTTGTATCAGCATGTAGAGAGCAGCCAGATCCAGCTTACACTAAAAGAAATCACAAAAAACTGTTGTATTAATACTATCCAGAATGAAATAGATTTATAATAAAAATATAAATGTGAAGTAGCCTGGATCTCATATTCTCTTCCTGCTATGAAATTACATAGGAAGCCAAGCTAGAATCTAAAACTGGCTTGCCTAGCCTGAAATCAGAGTAAGCGAGAGTTAAGTGGATTATCATAATGGTTAAAGGTCTAACTAGCATTATAGTCTCATACTAAGTGGACTCAACTTTTTATTTGGTTTTTAAATTTAAAAAGTAATGCATACCTCTGTTTCAATTTTAAGTCACACACACAAATAGTGATGAGTTTAAAAAAAATGCCAAGTACCCTGGATTGGTTACAAGCTTAGTATTTGCTATTCATTAAAGATGGCTTGGCCCCAGTAGTTTAGGAGCTAAAAAGAATCTGGCTTAGCAAAGGAGAAACAGCTGGCAAGCAGGAGTCCCCTTAGAGAGGCAGGACCCTATGTGGGTGGAGGGCCGAGCTAGGTGATAGGGGAGTGGATGGATCTGAAATGAAGTAGGAGAGTCACAGAAGTCACCAAGATCAGGAAACTATACAGTATTACAAGAGTGGAAGGACCCCTGAGGATCATCTCGTTCCACCTCTCACATTCAGAATGACTTGCTCAAAGACATAAAGCAAGTTTGTGGCCCAATTTGGATTTGACCCAAGTTCACTACTCAGATATGACACTCTATTGCTTCTTTCCTATTTCATGTCAGGATCTGGAAGCCCAAATCCAGGGTCTCAAGTGAAGCTTTGAAGGGAGCCCAAAGGAGAATGGGGAGAGTATAGGGGAGATGTGTGAAGGCAATATGGCTCAAAGTGACGGCCCTGACAGCTGGTCCTACTGAAAGATCTCCATGGTCTCTCTCTAGACTCCAATATCAACAGAGCCAAGTCACTCAATCCTCTGAGCTTCTCTTGTCTCATAAATAAAATGTATCTGAAAATAAACACACCTAGTTGAGAGTTACCAGGAAAATAAAACTAAATAAAGTGTGTAAAAGAGCATTAAATGAATATTTGTATTTTTTCCTACTTAATGCAAGTAAGAAACAATCTCATATTATTTTGATTTTTAAAAAATACTTGCAAACTTATGACCAGAAGATAGAAAAGGACATAGTATGATTAGAAAGAGAACAGGCTAATATGAAGAAAACATCTGATTTTGTAAAATGAATTGAGTAACCACATTTTTTCCACATTATATCACTTGTTCCTTAGCCAAGACACTGAGATGGCTGAAGTTCCGCTATTACTGAATGCTACATTACAGAACCTACTGAGGGTATGGGGTGGGGAAGGAGGGAGTTGTTGGAGGAAACAACCTGGCTGCTGGAACGATGACCAAAGGACCTGGTCTGCAAATGCCAACCGGAAGAAGGTCTCTACCTTCTGAGCCTGGTCCTTCTGGTCATCTCTGTTAAAAATCTAAGATCCCCAGAGACACACAGAAGAGGACAGGAAAGCAGTCAGCGAATAACTCTGGAAGCATCAACCACACAGTGAGTCATACTTCTTATCAGCATGGTGTGCAGTCAGAAAGGAATGCATGTCCAGCAATTCCAGGACACAAAGACTCTCCACTCTTCTGGCTCTCAAGAACTGTCTAACTGCTCAAAGAGATCTGAATAAAATAACAGTTCTTCAGGCAGGAAAGTGAGAAAATAAACCTAGTTGAATATAGCCTGGACTGACAATGCTTACCCTGTTTCAGTCTCAAACAAAAATGACTCTATTACCACTTTAAAGGAACTTCTCTTCCTGCTGCTTCCACAGAGATATCTCACAGGGCTTGCAGAGAGATGGCAACTGATTTTTCATACCCACCCAAGGGCACTTGTTTCTTTT
>PVKE010031831.1:0-18817 GCA_004027555.1 Craseonycteris thonglongyai
GAACATGTTCTTTAGAACAGTCTATTGTTACCTTTGTCTTTCATCTTTTCTCTTGGTAAGAGAAACTTGCTTTAAGATAAACTTAAGATAAATTTGCAGATAATCAAAATTCTATCAAACCAGAGGAACTAACGAAGTAATCATTAAGAACTGACAGATCAATGACTAGTGTCCACAACGGTCATGGTACACTCAAGTCAAACAGCACTGGGTTCAAAACCAGGTTGTACCATTTACTGTATGACCATGGACAAGTTAATGAACCTCTCCAAGCTTCCACTACTCCGGTGTATAAAACTAGGGTAACTGGAGTACTTCCTCTAGGTTGCTGTGAGGATTACAGGAGAGTGCATAGCACCTACCACTATGAAAAGCTACTGTTCTTTGACTAATGTGGAAGCCTCCACACAATCTTAGTCCACTTACGAATGCACTAGGTATTTACTGAATACCGACTAAGTATAGAAATACAAAGATGAATAAAATATATACCTTGTCCTCCAGTAAGGATCCATAGTCTGTTATTACTTAGAATACAAAAGTCCTACATATTTTTTCCTTTGTGTAGTAGAATATACAATACATCAATATTCAGCCATTCATATTTTCCCTTCATGGCTTCAGCATTCTGTACTACTGGGTCAGAATAAAAAGCTGTAATAACTTATAAGGTATCAATAAAATTGATTTTAAATTAGAACATTATCTTAATGTCCTCTTGGGGTTTCTTGACTGTTATTTCCTTTTCCTGGAATAATGCTATTGGCTCTGCCCCAGAAATTTCATTAAATAAAGTTACTTTAGCTGGTGAGCTGAGCTGCTAGAACATGAGTGTTTGACAACAAAGATATAGGTTTGATTCTTGTGGAGGTACCTTAGCTTCCTGTCTTGACAGCTACTGATTGTGTGCGGTCCAAACTGTGGGTCACATGACAAAGCAACTGGGGTATTAAGTGGGGAGACAAGTATATCTCCTGATCACTGATGGAGAGGCAAACCCAAGCAAAAGCTAAATTAATCAAGTAATATCACTCTTGATTATTAGAGATGGCAGGGTATTAAGTCTCCCAGAAACTATAAAAAAAATTTCCAAGTGCACACAAATATTACACAGAAATCATTTCAATCTTTTAAACTGACTGATCACCACAAAGCCATTGCATGCTCTTCAATCCAATGGACCTAACATTCTAAAGTGTACTTGTCTTCCACCAAGAAATCATCTCCTTCAATCATAAGTTCTATAAATCTGGTATGCATACTCTTATGTAAATTATAGTCACATAACTGCCCACCTTCTTCTGGGATCACGTTTTTTTAGTACAGCATCTATAAAATATAACCTAAATCATTCATTCACCTATTGCCTCATAAGCAATGTTACTAGGTCTCACTAGAAAAATATGCATCAGTACATGAGTATGATTGCCTTAAAAACAAAGGATGGGAGAGAGGCAGGCAAAAAATTTCCTTCCTGAATTTTCTGGGAAGGTATACTGGCTTTAGACTTATTCTTGTATTGTGCTCTGTTCTTGAATCAAAGTTAGCAACATACTTCTAAGAGTTGCTGTGAAAGAAACTGAAGTAGATAGCTACTCAGAGAAAATAAGTGACCCAGCTTTAAGATTTGGAAAGCTATATCTTAATGGACCAGAATTCTCATTTAGTAACTATTAAAATTTATTGAAAAAGAAAGTCTTTTCATGTTGCTATTTTTTTTCAGTAAACTGTTTTAATCTATCTAAAAGGCTATACATTTTTTTTTCCTCCAAAGACTGTTAATTCCACAAAACCTCATATATATTATATATGCAAATATACTCTACAATATTGGATGGTAATTCAGCAGAAACACAGAAGGAAACGACGGTATATTACTTTATAGGCAGGATGCCTAACAGTTTTTAAGACTGCTAATCCTTAAAAATTCCAAATCTTCTTCATACCACCTCAGAAGGCTGAAACAGTTTTGTCAATGATCACTTAGCCTAATTGGTCTTAAGATGAATATTAAAGTGAGTTGTACTCTAGAACAGAACTAAACAGACAAACAGAAATATAATGTGAGCTACACATGTATTTAAACTTTCTCTAGTAGCAAAATTTTTAAAAATTAAAAATAAACAGGTAAAATTAATTTTAATCATATATTTAACTCAATATATCCAGAAATATCATGTCAACAAGTTATCGATGTAAAATTATTATTTTTTTTTTTTTAATTTTTTTTTTTTTTATTGTTTTTGACAGAGAGAGAGAGAGAGATACAGAGACAGAGAGAGAACTGAACTGGGGGAACTCCCCAGTTCAGCATATGGGTCTGCACGGGCCGGGGCTGGGATTCGATCCTCCGTCCCCGGCACTGCAAAGTGAGCGCTTAACCCACTGAGCCATCCCGGCTTCCCCTGATGTAAAATTATTAATAAGCTATTTTACATTATTTTAAAGTACTAGGTCTATAAAATCTAGTGCATATTTTATACTTACAACATGCCTTAGTTTGGACTGACCACATTTTTGGTGCTCAATAGCCACATTTTATGTGTAGCTACCATATTAGATGACAGAAGTCTAAAAGTTCTTGAATTCACAACAGGAATCACAACACCAACTAGCAGAAGCATCTAGCACTTTGCAGAAGTATAGTCCTGATCTGGCTGTTGCCTACCTTCCCTAGTCTGAGCTGAAAATCTCTTTCTCAGATACTGGAAAGCCCCAAATTCTCTCACTCCTCAGTGCAGGCTTCTTCCAAGAACTCTTTCTCCAGATTGAGTGACTAGCATCTTTTCAGCTTAAACACCACCTTCTCAAAAAAGTCCTATTGGTGATGCTATTTAAGATTCCTCCTGGAAATCTCTAGGATAGCCCCCTTTTTCTTTCCTAGTATTTGTATCACAGCCATTATTTTGATTATTTGCTTGTCTTTTCTACTTGATTAGAAGTTCCACAGAAGGCAAAAACCATGCCTGGTTTCAGCACACAAAAATCCAACACTTGGTTTGGTGTCTCACTTAATGGCAGCTAAACAAATGAATGAGTACAAATTCGATCTGCTCATGCACCCAATGCTTATGCATGTCTTCCTTGCTCCCATATATTTTCTTTTTTGTTGAGATCAGCGATTATGCATTCTTAAAGGGCAGGCACTATTGTACTTTTTTCTTTGTATTCTCAGCACTCAGTATGACCATCATAGTCAGAACTGCTATGTGTGTAGGGGGGTGGGGGGAGTATATGTAGGCAGCCCTCAAAAGTGATAACTTTGAAAAAGACATAGTGGCAAAACAATTTTCCGAAAAGATAATTGTTGAAAAGATATTAAGATGAAGCAGTGCAAAAAATAAAACAAATAAAGGTTAGAATGGTGCCAGAGAGAAGAGGGTCAAAGGTGGGTACCTTTTCCCTGTTTACACCCCTACCAATCAAGGGCACTGGAGCCCTCCCCAAGATCAGCACCAGGGTTGACGTCTGGGTGGGCAAGCAAGGAACATTTGCTGTTGCAGAAATGTGTCAAGACCACCAATTCTTCCTTATTCTAAGAGAGATAAATCTTCAGAATACGGGAGACATTTTTCTATTGGCTAACTCTCTTCCTCATCTCTCATTATGTATGCATCAATTACTTGTGACCAGAGAGAAACAAATCTCATTCAAGTCTGACCACTGAAAAGGCAGGATTTAAATGAATCCTGCCTGAGTGACCACCCTGTGAAGAGTGCGGCATGAGCAGTTTTTCTGTGGCGGATCATTTAGAGAACAGAGATCCCTGGGGATCTCCTAGAAGTGTTTATCTCTCAAGGAAGTATGTGGTAAAAAGAAAAAAAATACTCAATACTTACTTTTTTTTCCTGGATAGTAAGTACCACCATATAGGCAATGAAAAAAGAAAAAAAGAAAAAAGAAAAAAAGAAAAAAGCCAAATACAGGGCAAACCAATATAATACTCTTTGTTTTGTTTTGTTTTGAAGCTTTGCATTAGTTGACTTTTAAATCATAGATTACTATCCAGAACAAGCTTGTCCAACATGCAGCTCACATGCAGCTGAGGACAGCTTTGAATGTGGCCCAACACAAATTAATAAAGATTCTTAAAACATGAGAGTTTTTTTGCAATTTTTAGCTCATCAGCTATTGTTAATGTATTTTAAGTGTGGCCCATGACAATTCTTTTTCCACTGTAGCCCAGGGAAGCCAAAAGGTTGGATGCCCCTGATCTGTAGCTTTATGTAAATTTTTAGTATGTAAAGCAACATAAAGCATTAATGTGAGTTTAACAAAGTGACTTCAGTATACTGAGGAATGAAAACAAATGAGACAGAGACATAATTTCAAACCATTCCAAAGAAATGATTTCAAGTAGCTTTTACTTGACAACCAGGTCTAAAGAGCTATAATAAAACAGTGGAAGAACAGGTTGATCCACCAAGCACATGCCAAGATTACTCTGGTCCAATTAGGACTGAGATGTTGAAAAGGGAGTCAGATCATGATCAAATCTCCTGGCTCCCCTCAAATGACCATAGGTCAGAGAACTAAGTCATAAGGGAACTACTGAAAATATCTCAGAGCTTTCTCTACTTGGCATCCCAAGCAACTGTGAGTGCTGGTCTGTGGCTCCTGCTTCTCTGAATTCCCTCTCTTCTGTCCTCCCCATCCCTCAGCCTGGCCCCCGCCCTGCCGGCATTACCTCTTGTCAATACTTAGTCCTGCCAGCCGCACTATGGGCTAAAGAGGTTGTTGACCCTTATTCTAACACGTCCTTTTAGGTTAATTACTTTTGTATACTCAGTGTACCCAGTGACATTTAATCATTATAGTGCTACTTGGGTAAACAGAACTGAATGGAGCCAACTGCTTTGGCATCGAGCTAAATGGTGCGGTAATAGCAGCGTGCTGAAAATGGACTGGAAGAAAATGCTCTCACTCACCACGCTGAGAAATGAGGTGAATACCATTCGATCAATCATTATTTTATTAAAAAAGGAAGAAAGCTAGCTCAATGGTACACTTTTGCTATTTAATACAAAATATGGCTGGAAGGACATCCTGTACTTTGTAATGTAGGGACAGTCTAGTAAGTGATCACTGAACAAAGAATGAGGATAAAAATAACTCCAAGTATAGGTATGACTTTTGTGGTATGCCTGCCTTCTTCTTTACATGTGCACACCTATCATAGGACAGCCCTCTGCTAACACAGCCTGCTAATCTTTTGTTTTTTAAGTACCCAGGGCACTGGCAACTAGATGCAGAAGATCCCACAACTTAGTGTATACAAGAAAGCACCCAGGAGCACAGGATTAGTAAGATGTTATTTCGCAGACCTTTGAGCCACTGACAAAGTCTGTTAAAACAGGCACCCAGGGCCTTTTTTTCCACTGGGAATGGAGAGTGAGTCAGAAAGGCCATTAGCAGCCTTGACTGAGCCAGCCAGACCACTGCAGGCAGAAGGTGATTCTACAGAAATATTTTCAATACTGTAACTGGTAAATGGAAAAATGAAGCTTTACCCCTCTATCTGCAAGTAGAGTCTCATGTTGTGATATCAGTCAAATCCTACAAGTACAGCTGAATGGTTACTCTGCTGGCAATGTGCTAGACGCTGGAGACACAAAGTGAGCCAGATGCCAGCTTTACAGTGTTGTGGTGTCTAAAGAGAAGGGGATGAAATGGAATAATTACAGGCTTTATCTGGTATCAAATCTCAGCCCCAGTACTTATGAACTGTGCATTGGTAAGTTAACCCCTTGAGGCCTCAATTTTCATACCTGTAAAATGAAGGTTAGATAATTGTCCTACAGGACTGTCATAAAGATTAAATGAGATTAACTACATGAAGTGGCAGGTTGTGTTTCAGGCTTATTGCTGGAATCTGCCCTGGAAGGCAAAGGCCAAGCCTTTACGAGCCGCCCAACCCAATCTAGGCAGTAGGAAGCCTCGAGAGCTACTGAGAATATCTCCCCTTGAACTTTCTTCGAAAAAGGTCAATGGTCACTTCTTCCAGCCTCGAATTCTGGGGAAAAGCCACTCTGTCCAGATTCAAACACATCAGATAGTATACTCTCCAGTCTAGGCATCTACCTGCCGTCTTGGCTTGGTGCCTCTCTTTCAAAGTTCTGCTCTTTCTCCTTATTGGTATAACTCCCAGCAGACTCTCCTTTCAGCACGACCTTGAGTTAGAGTAACAGAGTGAAGACTAGACTTGCAGCTCCAACTTCACTGGAACTTGACAAATGACTCTTAAGTGAGGGAGGTATGAGGACCAATGGGGTGAGGAGACACAGCCCTGATCCCTTATAATAATCGAATACTAGCAGTAGCTGAACTGAGTCTCAACGATGTGCCAGGCAGCCCTCTGGGCCCTAAGGCACTGACTCAGAACACAATTAAAAGGACAGGTGAGGACCTTGCCATCAGAGAGCACTAGTTCTGGTAATAGGACATAAAATAAAGTCCATTAAGTTATTATTAATAAAACTAATAAAATAAGCACAAATGGCAATGTGGAACTAAGCACATATGGCAATGTGGTACAAAGGAGACAAACAGGATGTTAAGACAAACTAGTGACAGAGTGGTCAGGGATGGCCTCTTCAAAGAGACGGCATTCACACTGATGTCAGAGGCAAAAGTTGAGAGGCAGCCATTTGAACTGCCAGGCGAAGTACTCCTGGAGACAGAGGGAACGGCACATGCATAGGCCCCAAATGAAGGGGAAAACTTGCAGTGATACTGGAGGGATAAGAAGGTTGGATGCTGGCTGTGCAGGGCCCAGCAGGCCATGGTGAATCTGTTTTTTCTAAGTGCCACTGAAGGGGAATGAGATGACACACATGTTCTAAGTATCTCCCAGGAGATCTTAAAAACCTTTTAATTTATGTGAGATGGGGGCCAGAGTCAGAATAAGACTTTAAAAACCACTTCAGAACAGAAAAGATTATGTTGCCTACCTCCACCCTTGGTAATTAAAAATAAAAACAATGCTAAGTATACGATATAAACCTTACATGTACCGTATTTTCCGGCGTATAAGACGACCGGGCGTATAAGACGACCCCCTAATTTTACAGTTAAAACATAGGTTTAGGCCTATATTCGCTGTATAAGACTACCCCCCACTTCCGAGGCTGTAGTCTTACACAGCGAATATAGGCCTAAACCTATGTTTTAACTGTAAAATTAGGGGGTCATCTTATACGCCAGAAAATACGGTACACTATAAGGTTTACATCATATATTTAGCAAATTCTGAATCAGATCATCATAGTGTAGCTGTCACCCCTTTTGATGTCCCTGCTTTGCTAGCGCTGTTATTGTGGCCAGATAGCAAAGCTTTAGAGAGATGTGGTGGTCCAGGGGAAGAAGCTGATGTCTAGGAATGGAGTGGTTACTGGAGAAGAGGATGGATCTGAGAGAGATGTAATCGTATAACCCAGTGACTCACACAAATATATGTATATATGTGCACATAAGTATGCACATGTGTAAGTACGTAGGTATGTACAGAGTTAGAATGAAGTCAAGTTTGTCAACAAACTGATGTCATCTTCATGCATTGGCAATCTGATATAGGCTCTTACTAGAAAAAGAAAGGGCAGAAGTCTTAGGTATCCCACAAATATGCTCCCAAACTCAAGGGGCTCCTGGGACCCACATCCTCCAAGCTTACCATGAAGGAGCGAACACAACTGGGAAGGTTAGAACCACTGATCTAATCAACCTGAATTACATTTCCACAAAGTGGTAGACCATGTATGTGAAATAGATGATAAAGAATAAATGCTGGGGAAGCCGGGATGGCTCAGTGGGTTAAGCGCTCACTTTGCAGCACCGGGGACCGAGGATCGAATCCCGGCCCCGGCCCCAGCCCATGCGGACCCATATGCTGAACTGGGAGCTCCCCCAGTTCAGTTCTCTCTCTGTCTCTGTATCTTTCTCTCTCTCTCTCTCTGTCAAAAAACAATAAATAAATAAATAAATAAATAAACAAATATTAAAAAAAAAAAGAAGGAATAAATGCTGATCCTTACTCAAAGGAACTTAACAAAGAAGGAAACTAAGACATATTTCTATGACCAATAGAACACTGAACGCAAGAGCACAGGGAGACATTAATAAGAAACGGTGCTCTTGCAGTTTCAGAAGAAGTGGAATTTATTCATTGAGACTTTCCATGAGAGACACAGAAAGGCCCGGGAACCGCTTGGGACGAGGAGTAAACCCTGCCAGAACCCAAACCTAGACTGTGATGTTGCAGGCATATGAGGAGGTGAAGTTAAGTGTGAGGAAATGGAAGAGTGAGGCACAGAGCAGCAAAGTCTCTCAAAGGTATCCCGTTCCAGGGATAAGTCATGAGCTGAGATGAGACAAGCTGGCAGATTGCAAACAAAATTCATGGTCTAGGTAGTGGTTCTCAATCCTGGCTGCCTGTCAGAACTACCTATGGAACTTTAAAAGCCCCCAGGTGATTCTAAAGTTGAGAACCTCTGATCTAAGGCACACTGAGAATCAGCAGGCCTCGTGACTGTTGTCAATGAGAACAAATGCCTCATCAACTAGAATCGCCTATATATTAGCGACCTGCCACCTCCAGGCCTTCCAGAGAGCATGGTTAGCTCAGTGGTAGTGACAGCATCCCAGAGTTTATCTACCTGTGGCTGTTCTCCTGAGGGATAAATATATTTAACTGGTAAGAAAAGAAGTATTTCAAAATCAAAGTTTGGAGCTGGGAGAGAGAAAAACTCAATTGCAGCCATGTCCCAAGATTAGTCAAGATGCTCTTTACACATTTCTTTTTTTTTTCTTTACACATTTCTGAATGCCTGAATGTGGTATTCCCATGAGTGATGCTACAATGCTGACAAAGTAATGTACTTTGAGTGCCATAATTAAAACAATAATCTCAATAAAGTGGGCATTACGAGATAATTGGCCATCCTCAGGTATTAGCAAACTGTGGTAAAAGCCAAGGATACTCATCGCCAAGGTCAATTACAATAATTGCTTATCTGAATTACATTGTAAACCCCACTTAATTAAAAAAATAAACCTATAAAAACTGATCTAACACACACACCACAGGAAAATGACCTGAGAAGTTGTTGTTCTTATTGCTTGACTACTGGCCATTTAATAATCGCTATATAGGGTGTCGGGATAGCTCAGTGGTTGAGCACTTGCCTTGCAATTGTGAGGTCTGGGGTTCGATTCCCAGTCCCAGTCCATGCAACACCATGTGTTGAACTGTGGCCCAACTGGTAATTGCCAAGATGGCTCACTGGTGAAGGTTCTTGCCTCCCATTTGGGAGACCCCCAATTCAGTTCCTGCCCTGTGAGGCCCTACATCCACCTGTATGGAGTGAAACCGTGTCACAACTAACGATGTACAACTATAGAGACTGCTCTGGGCCCTCCACCCATATCTCTCTTTCATATCTCTCTTTTTTTCTCTCTCTCTCTCTTACCCACTCTCAAACAATAAAATAGAATAAAAAAGAATTCCTGTGACCAACTTTGCAGCACCCCCACTTACACCCTAACCTTTTAAAGTACTAGCTAGGGCTGTCCAGCAAAAATCCTGCCATTGTCAATATAACAAGAATGGTTACATGGCTGGGTACTTTCCAGACAGCCCTTGCATATGTTTCCTCAACTTTGCAGTCTGAGTTCATTAAGGAAATATACCTATCAGACATTAGAAAAGTGGCTTATAAGGGCGACATACGTAAAACATAGAAAAATGGAATGGCTCTAAACTAATAAAAATAAGGGGTACAGAGAAAAACAAATGCCCATCCTCTGTGAGTTGCATCCTAATCTCACCCCCCTACCATCAGCACAATTACAGGTCTTCCCCACCTTTTGCGGAAACTGAGTCATTCAGTTATGCTGGTTTATAGCTTGTGGGAAGATATTTTAGGTTCCACATGCTACTGTCACCTTGTCTACATTAACACCCAGACTCAAGTAACCAATGGTCAACCAGAATTGAGTCAGAAAAAGCTTTGAAGACCAGAAGAGAGAAAACAGAAATTTTAACCTTCCTTTGGGTAATTGGAATGTGTCTGGCAATTGAAGAGTATAAAAGTTCTTTTTAAAGCTGTGATTAAACAGCAAGACTTTGATGTTTTATACGGTATTTTTTTCCCGTAATTAACGGCACTAATGAAGTTAATTAGTGGGGAAGAATGCCATATAAAACATCAAAGTCTTGATGTTTAGTGTCACCATCAGTCCCACTAAACAGTAATAAAGAAATAATTTCTTAAGCGCATTTATGCATGCTCAGCACTTTTACTTAGAAGCTCAAATTATATGACAGGAACATTTTTTCAAAATATCCGAAGATGCTACCCTCAATGCAATTCAACTGCACTGACAACATACCATTTAATATAGTGTAATTAAGTGGCCAAGAATGCCACATAAAACAAAAGAGTTGAGACATTTAATCATGGTTAGGACGGTTACAAATCTACCATTACTGTGAGATGAAGGAATGGAGAAAACCCAAGGCAAATAGCCACAAGAGCTAAGTAACCTGAAGGCGAATGCTAATTGTGCATTAGATAGTGGGTTTAGCTTCAGTCAGAAAAATAAATGGGCCTAACTACAGAACAAGAGGAGCAGGCAAAGAGCAGTTCGGTTTCAAGCACTGCCGGGTGGCACCAACTGTACTTTAACACTTTCTTTTGCAACATGGTAAGAACACTGGATGGTGAAGAAGACCAGCAAGCAGTGGGCCTTCTCAATGTAAAGGTCACAGCTAAAAAGAAGGAAGTAAAGTTCTCATCTTTAGTGAGGAGGACCAGAGCAATCATGTAGCCCCTTGCTATACAAGGTGATTCACCGAAGGCAGCACCTTAAGCCCCACCCCCAGGACCTACTGAATTAGAACCTGCATTGGGACCAACATTTGTGCTTTTTATGCTCACTAAAGGTTTGAGAAGCACCTATCTACTTCAATCTCCTCACTTTATACAGGAAGAAATCTGAATACCAAGGTATGAGGTATTCATACCTTGAATGAGGTAACTCATCCTCCACCAGGTAATGCAGGGCAGATACTAGAAGACAACCCAATCCTCTGATTCTAGTAATAAGCACAGAAAATTATCCTGGATACTGGAAAAGAAAACAACCTGTATATAAGGGCAGCAAAACACCATCAATAAGAAAGGACACAGAAGAGGTCAAGGGAATGACAAAGGGGCTTGCTTCATTAGGTCTGACAGATCTTAGTTCAAATCTTGACTTAGCCCAAGAACTCAAACATGTATAAAGTGAAAACTTACAAGTTCTGTAAATACAAAAGATGAAAATGTGTAAAACAAAAAAAAAGTCTCAGGAAGAGTTCTGAGGTTTCCAGTTTATTTTTTTTAAAAGGAGAGGGAGACAAGAAAGAAAACATGACATCCATGAGTTCCCACATACAACTGTGGAGTTTGTAGACTGCCCAGTCCTGGGGGCTATGAATTGTGCTCTTGCATAGCTGTACGGGCCTAGACTAACCCACACCTGGGAGGGAGAGAGAAGCATGTGCAGGCTTGTTGCATCACCAGAGGTTGGATCCAAAGATCAATTAGAATTCAGGAGGATGGGGGAAAAAAAAAAAAGAACAAGAATGTAGGCTACATAAATGTCCACTGAGGCAATTTCATCACAATTGTTAATCATATAATAAATGTGTCTCCCCAGTACATTGTGAGCTCCATGAGGGCAGCTATTTCTTTGTCTTTTTCACCACCATATCCCCAGAGACTAACTACATAGTTTCTGTACTTTGCTAGCCATGAAATAACAATTAAAAAAACAAAAAACAAACAAACAAAAATTTAACACATAACAGTTTTATGGCTTATTATATGTAGGTGTTCACTGTATTTAGAACCATACAAGTGGTGATGAAACAAAACTGACAGATAAATTAACTCGGGAGCTATGTTAGTTTTTTAGGGTTGATGTGACAAATTCCTACACAGCAGGTGGCTTAAAACAACAGAAATCTATTCTCTCACAGCTCTGGAGGCCAGAGGTCTGAGATCAAGGTGTCAGAAGGGCTGTGCTCGCCATGAAGGCCCTCGGGAAGGATCCTTCCTTGCAGCTTCAGCTTACGGGGTTGCTGCCAATCCCTGCATTGCTGTGTTTCTGGCAGCCTAACTCCAATCTCTGCCTGTCTTTACATGGCCTCCTTCTCTCTCTGTTTATGTACTTCCCTGCCCTCACCCCCACTCTCAGTAACGGTGACAACATTACTAAAGTGTCTCAGCAACTATTCCTTCTAGATGACTTTCTCATCACATCCATAGGGACTCAGTGTCAAGGTAGAGGCACTGGCTTTTTAAAAGCTAGGATCCCTATACAAAAGTTCTCCCACCTACTTCTTCTTTTAGATTCTTGCCTCATCTCTACCTATAGAAGTCCTAAGGAATTCAATATTCTCTAAAGGAATAATATTTATAATTAGGCTGACCATACATTCCATTTTAAATGGGACAGAAAACAACAGTACATAAGGTCAGCCTACTGACACCTTGAATTTAGCCCAGGGAGATTAAGCGGACCATATATATAGCTTGAAACAGGGAAGTACTCCTGCTTTCTGTCCTGTTTAAAATGGGACATCTGGTCAGCCTATTTATGATGCAAAATGATGAACAGAACTATCCCAAGCATTCTCTGACTTAAGACCTTGAATGAATGAGGGCTGCAGCAAGGTGTGACAGATCCACAAAAATACTCCTCATGCTATGTACCCGTGCGGTCCTTCGTGACAAAGGCCTACTGGGTTGAAGAAGAACTAAGAATACATCAACTTTTTCCTTTAAAATTTCAAAAAACTTTTATGATATGCCTACATGATGTCAGTGATATACGCATTTTCATATTTACTTGGGAGTCAATATCTGAAATCAATAAAGTATGAAACATGAAGTCATTTCTGACTTAAAAATACATTTTGGGTATGCAATACACAAACTCAAGACAATTTCTAAAATTCAAGCCAACATAGCTAAAAACAAAAATCATACTCTCTTACATTCTAATATTCTGCCAAGTAGTTAAGTGTGACAATTGACACTCAAACATACGACCTGTTCAATTCAAATGAGTTATCTTTAGATATTTTGTGATGACTATCCTTGGAATTCAAGTTCCTCATAATAAAATCCATCTTTTGTTTTGCTTTGGTTTAGAAAAGGCTTAAATAATTTCCCTAAAACAGTGTTCTGACAAACACTTTCAAATTATGTAATTCACCAGGTTCAGCTCTGCTGGTACAATCACTTTCAAAGAAGATGGCTATAATACATTATCATTACAGCTATACAATCCAAGTTGAGTTTTCCTTGGCTGAATTCCTAACATTTTAATGCTGAAATTGATCTGTTTTAAAAACATCATGTGAAAGGTTTTTAAATGCCACACATGCCCAAGTTCTTTATTTTAAATGCTTTAGAAATGAGCTTGCATAAACAAAAACAAAAACAAAACAAAAAAATCTGTTCTCTAATCTAGCATTAAGCATATTTTAAAGAACAGGCATGTTTCCAAACAAACTACTGCAGTATACAAATTACCCAGCAGGAATGAGTATAACAATAATTCTTATGTGGGTTTAGAACCTAGAGAAAGCTGACATTTCATCAAAATTGTCTTGGAAACAATAGTCTTAGTATTTTTAAAATAGGAGAGGTACATATTTGGGCATGGGCTATTTCTTTGAAGCAGTCAGATTTGATGCACAGGGATGAAGAATGAGAGTGTATAAGCACTGAAATTAAGGCATTTGCAAGAACATGGGACCACCATGACTCACATGTCAGGCTACAACTCAATTTTCATTTGGGCAGATTTTTCTTTACCTGTGAGACCACTGTGTAAACTGACTTCAATAGTGAGTGGCCACAATTTTTTCACACCTCCCTGCATGTATCTACATTTGGCAATGCCCTGCTATACTGATGTCATGTGACTTGCTTTGGCCAAGGATACGGTAACAAACTTGATGCAAAGGGAAGCTCTCTTGGGCTCTACAACTGCCAAAAGAACAAGCCTGCTAGAGAGTAACAAGAGATCCCTGGGGGAGAACAAGGTTACCTGTGCTGAAGACATTCTAGACCACAGAGCTGACACATGAGCAAGTTCAGTCAAGATCAGCCAAACCCAGTCAGGGAGAAGGATTCCAACCCCTCCCCCCTCCCCCCCATCCTCCAACACACACACAGCTGACACAAAGACTAACTAGGTATAACAACTAGTTTTCATTTTATACTACCATGTTTTGGAAAGGTTTAGTACACAGCAATTGCTAACTAATACAACCATTTAAGTGAGAATAATATACACTATAGGAATAAATGTTCCTTCCTCTTTTTAAGCCACCCATATTGGGAATAGATGAAAATAATGTCAATTAAAAAGCAAACTCATTCCTTCCTTAGTCTCATGATTTCTAATACTTTAATGAATCAACATATGTATAGTCATTATTGCTTTACCAATACCAACTAACAACTGAAAAGCATTCTATAATTTTCAAATCATTGCCACATATATCACTGTATTTGCCCTCCTCAAAATTTTATTCGGATACCACCATGTTAGTGATGAGCACACAAGTAACTGCTTAAGGTCATACAGCCAGAAAAGTAAAGTTGGTATTAGAAAACAATGTGTCTTACACTAGACCTCCACTAATACCCTGACACAAAGGATCAGACAAGGTCAGTGAGATTATGCATACTTTATCAAATCATGGAGCAAAAAGACAAGACATAAAAACTGCATTTTTTTAATTGTTTTTGACAGAGAGAGAGAAAGAGAGAGAGAGAGAGAGAGAGAGAGAGAGAGAGAAGGGGGAGGGCCCAGAACAGTCTCCATAGTCGCACACCATTGGTTTTTCCACATAGTTTCAGTCCACAGGTGGGTGCGGGGCTGTACAGGGCAGAAATTGGGCTGGGGTCTCACCCCAGTGAGAACCAAACTGGGGGCACT
Source organism: Craseonycteris thonglongyai (assembly GCA_004027555.1). NCBI lineage: Eukaryota > Metazoa > Chordata > Mammalia > Chiroptera > Craseonycteridae > Craseonycteris > Craseonycteris thonglongyai. The sequence goes on from PVKE010031831.1 coordinate 14,998, forward strand.
CCCCAGTTCAGCATATGGGTCCACTCGGGCCAGGGCTGGGATTCAATCCTCGGTCCCTGGGGCTGCAAAATGAGCACTTAATCCACTGAGCCATCCCTGCTTCCCCAAAAACTGCACATTGATGTAACTAAAATAATCTAGAAAAAAACTAAATGTCTTACAGCATGAATCCTAAATTCCAATGATAATATATGATTACATAATTTAGGTATGTATTTTAAATTTAAAGATATTATTTCCTTAAATAACAAATATTTTCCCATCTGTATTTCTGAAAATATTGTCAGTATTCAAATTGTGTATACAATTTTGTGAGTCAAAGGAATTCTGAAGGTAAAGGAATCAAAGAAATGATACCTTCAAAATATAAGTCAGAATAGGCACCATGGAAGCTCTACAATTGGTTCACTTCCCCTTTTTATTAAAATAACTTTCAACTCATGTTTATGATCAGCTTAATTCTACATCTCATCTGCATTTAAACTTCTTCTTGAGGAGATCTTTAAAAGAGGATAAAAAGCATCTTTATGGGTTACTGTGTTACATGAAAAAACACACCACCTAAGCCCTAGAAGAATGACCACGGAGCCAGTGTAGACTGTGGCAAACAAAGGAGAACAGGGGACAGAGAAGGAAAGACTTCACCCTAAAGACAAGAAGGAGTAAAATGGGAGTTAAAACCAAAGGCTGGCCACCGTTTTTCTATAACGGTCTTGACAGTGACTGTTTTAGGCTTTTCAGGCTACATAACCTTGCTCATTTGTTTACAACCTTTTAAAAACATAAAAACTAGTCTTACCTCATATAAAAACAAAGAAGCCAGAAAATGGATTTGGCCTATTGGTAATAGTTTGCCCACCTCCTCATCCATATAATGACAAGAGAATGTAGTATATTCCTCTATTTTTAAAATCTAAAGACCATCAACACAACAATCTTATCAAATGTCTAGCATTCTCTCATCAGGGTGCACTTAATAGGACCCAAGAGAGGAGCAATGAGGGTCTGTGTGGTATGATCTCCAATTCTAACCAGGATTTACTGCACCACTCTAAGATGCTTGAGTATTTTGATTTCTATCACTTTCAAAACAGGCAGAAAGTCATATATTGTCATCTGATAACTTCAGCTATTAATCAACTCAGTTCATGGCTAAACTTATACCTAGGAGACAAGGAGACAATCTGCTGACTGGTATGGAGTAAACTGGGCTAAAGTTGCCTGAAAATTCTTCTCACCCTTCACTGATTTACTCTAGAGTAAAACCAGTAACTACTAAAATTGTATTCCTGATAGGAACACAGGAATGTTCAAAGCTGAGAACAATGTCTTAACCCTCAAAGAGTTTTGTCCATGGACAAGTTAAGAGATAAGATAAGTACACAAGTTCCAAAGGTGGAATTAGAGACTGCATGTCAGAAAATCCTTTGGGGCCAGATGTGCTTTGGAATTCAGTGTTTTGTGAATTTGAGAAAGGCAATATGATACATTTACTATAGTAGGATCTGAAATAACACCCCATAATCAAATATTAATATTTCTATAGTCAATGCAGTTTTGTTACCAAATGCAATGCAAAAATACTTTCTGTGATCTGGGACCTAAAATTCCAAATCCACCCTCCTTCCATTATACCACTGATTCATGGCTAAAACTATCATTCTCATAGGAATTTGAGGGGAAATGCATCTTCAAACACAAAGTGAATTAAAGTATCAAAAAAAATCTTTGATTTACATGTCTGACTGAATGTGTAGAATAACACCTACTCTAACACAACACTGGGGCTTCTGCAAAGTAAAGTACCTGTGTTAAATAAACAAAATATTTCATATAATATGCTGATGAACTCTAGGTTCAGAAGAACCTGGGTGGTCATGCAATCTGATGAGAAACCTGAGGCTGAAATTAGAGAGGGCATGTCCAAGGTCAGATGATGGTGAAGATCCCCTGAATCCCATTCCAGTGCTTTTTCTATTATCCTTAGTTGGCTCCCCCCACCCCACCCCCACGCCCACCCCCCACTTTTTACATATTGTATTTTAAAAATAATAAAATGCACTCCATGTGTTTCAGTGGTAACAAAAGCAGTATTGTTGTTTTTTTTTTACTTTATTTGTTGTGCCCTTTGCTAGAAGGCCTTGAGGAACAAAAACAGTGAAGAATCCCATTAATTAGAGTACCTAAAACAAACATCAGCGGCAATTAGAAGATCAACGAATACAACAGTAGAATAAAATGAGCATAAAACAGGTTCCCTTACTGTGTCACTCTACCAGGGCACTACAGCTTTAAGCATCTTGAATGATGCCTGTGATCCAATCAGATCAAAGTGGCTTATACAGGATTCTAAGATATCATTTGTTTCACCTCACTTTAGTTCCCTAATGTACGCTGTGAACTGTGTCTCAAAGAGAAGAAAAATGACTAATCAGGGTGCCAACAACAGTGCATAGTTAATAAAAGAGGAATCCTAAAAATGATTAAGCCCCAAGTGATAAGTAGCTGTTAATGTCTATACATTCTGGATTTCCAGGGTAGCATGGTAGCATGCTTTATTTTTGTTTTAAATAAAGGTGTCGTATTAAATGTAGAATAAATGAGATTTAATTTCTGTATCTTAATTCTTTTCAAGTGGATTCACAAATCAGTACAGAAATGCTTTTGTCAAGCCACAGGGGCCTAATTTGGTATTCCAAAAGTATAAATCACCATCATTTGCAGCCCTCAACTAATTTCTCAAGTTATGCCCAACAAACTGATAAAACACTAGAATCTAGCAGTCATTCCTGTGACTCCCATCCAATTAAGCCTATCTTTTCTATTCTAAAGGGACATACTTAGTTGTGGGTCCTCCTCAATCCATGACATAAATCTCCAAAAGTCAGCTGATAGGATGAGCAGCCAAAATATTGAAAGCACAGCATTTGTTCATCAATTAAGGAAGAACAGGAAGCATACATAAATTTAAAAAATTAAATTATTATGACAAAAGTTAAGAAGTATCACTAAATATAGTTAGTGGTTATTAAAAAAGCAAACAAACAAAAAAACCCTACCCCTTGCTTCTCCATGAAATTAAAATGACATCAAGCTATAAAATCCAAATTAGGGAATTCTATTATTGTAAAAGTATTCCTATTAATCTCCAGCAAATTGATGAGGCTACAAGTTAAACTCTTTGTCAGATTTTTTTAAAACCTGTGTAAATTTTAACTAACCAGACAACAGATTCTAAGCTGTAAGAGGATGAGGAGGATACATCTTCTAGACGAGACATTTAACAGAAAAACACACAGGACTGTGAGACAACATTCCAAAATGCTATGAAATAAAAATGGCCTCAAATCACCATTTTAAAGGTACACAAAATAAGAACTATTAAAAACATAGGGGAAGCCAGGATGGCTCAGTGGGTTAGGTGCTCACTTTGCAGCCCTGGGGACTGAGGATCGAATCCCGGCCCCAGCCCGTGCGGACCAATATGAGTGCCCCCAGTTCAGTTCTCACCGAGGTGAGACCCCGGCCCAGTTCCTGCCCTGTGCAGCTTCGCGCCCACCTGTGGACTGAAACTATGTGGAAAAACCAATGATGTGCAACTATGGAGACTGTTCTGGGCCCTCCCCCTTCTCTCTGTCTCTGACTGTATCTCTCTCTCTCTCTCTGTCAAAAACAATAAATAAATCCGTAAAAAACAAAACAAAAACATGTACCACCTCCATTCCCCATGAGATTACATTCTAAGGACACATGACAGATAAGACACACAAAAGAACACACAACAAAAGCATTATTATAGATACAAAAAAATCAGCCTCTA